>OZ023318.1:31609250-31727680 GCA_964007375.1 Ophion obscuratus | reverse complement strand
GAATTAAAGAGGGGTGAGAAAATAGGGGCTATGGGCATACTGGTAACGCATTCGTTCTTTCGTATATTCCATCTGCTCCTCTCTACCAACCATATACCATAATTATGTCTAATATATATGTCTACGGTCGGCACGATGATAGTCGTGAGATGAACGATCGGAAAATTGAACGTTCTTCTCTTATGATTAAATCGACCGGGTTGCTTCTCTGTTATTTTTTTTATTGAATTTCCAAAGATCTTACGGCAACGTACACTTGTGTACATTTGACGACGTGAAATTGACAGAAGAATAAAAATTAACAGCGCGAATGAAAACAATGCTGTAAAAGTAAAGCCACTGGTGAAAGTAAAAGTATCGCTTTGCAACACATGACTTGATATAATCGTTTAAAATATTCTCGTTATATAATGAGATGTTTTGTATATTTTATACAATAATATACAATATTGAATAATAATCAAGGTTCTAGAATATTATATGGGATAAAGTTTCGAAGAGGACATACCCAGGAATTTTGGTATCCATGTATTTTTACCCGCTGATCACGAACATGATAGTGAAAATATCCGCTAACGAGATTTTCATGGTCGAAACGTACAAAAACTGATCTTTTTAAAGTTTTTCTATTTTATTGTAATAAATATTGATATTAGAGAAAAATATTTCCTACTAAAGTTGTAGCCTATAGAAAGATTGATCTTTTATGTTCTATACAAGTTTTGTGTAAAACCAATATGTTTCAAGAGAAATGGGATAATGCTACATAAAGTACATTTTCCTAAACTCTATTAGTTTTGATATTATCTACTTACGCCATTTATCACGGGAAGGTTGCAGTTTGATCATTAACACTATACGCATGCCTATACAACAAAGAACACACAACGCAACAAGCAAACCCAAACCAGAGTTGGGCGTAATCCCATTTATAAATACGCATACGAATTTATTCACATCGTGATATTTATGTGAATATAAATACAAATTTATTCATACTTCGCTTATTTGTATTCATATGCATGCATACAAATACAATTGTATTCACAAATATTGAGAATATACAAATAAATTCACAGAAAAAATTGTGAATATTCAAAAAAAATCCTGTGAATTAAACAATATTCACATCTATATCTGTGAATAGAAATGTATTCACAAAAATTTCTAAATACAAAAAAATTCACAAAATAAGTTCTGAATTTGTTCGTATTTAAGACAAATTAAAATCAAATTCACACTGATTAGATTAAAATTTACACCAAAAGTGAGTTTTTACGTATTTTGAGAGAAAACATTGCCTTGAGGCAAAGAAATTTTTGCACAAAACTTTTGCGACAATTTCGCAAAAGTTTTTTCACAATTTCGGTTTTTCACAATTTCGCAAAATTGTGCGACAATTTCTTTGCCTCAACACAATGTTTTCTCTCAAAATACGTAAGAACTCACTTGTAGTGTAAACTTTAATATAATTGTCGTGAATTCGATTTTAATTTTCTACAACTTGAGGACATTCACAACTCATTTTGTGAATTTCTTTATATTTATAATGTAATATTTGAAACTCACAACTTTTTTGCAAAAATTTCTTTGCCTCGACGCAATGTTTTCTCTCAAAATACGTAAGAACTCACGTTTGGTGTAAATTTTAATCTAATCATTGTGAATTTGATTTAAATATGTCTTAATATGAAAAAATTCACAACGTATTTTGTGAATTTTTTTGTATTTACAATTTTTTGTGAATACATTTGCATTGACAGATTTCGATGTGATTTTTTTTAATTCACAGAATTTCTTGTAAATATTCACATTTTTGTAAATATTCACAATTTTTTCTGTGAATTTATTTGTTTGTTCAGTATATTTGTGAATACAATTGTATTTGTATGTATGCATACGAATACAAATAAGTGAAGTATGAATAAATTTGTATTTATGGTATATTCACATAAAAATCACGATGTGAATAAATTCGTATTCGTATTTATAAATAGAATTATGCCCAACTCTGTCCAAACACACAGCACAAGAAACAAATCCAAACAAACCCAAACAAACTCAAACCTTCCCGCGGAAGTGCGTAAGTAGATAATTTCGAAACTAATGGAGTTTAGCAAAATTGGAGCATTAACCCATTGGAGCATTAACCCATTTTGCTCGAAACAGAACGGTTTTAGACAAAAACTGTATGTAACATAAAAGATTGATGTTTTTATAGGCTACAACTTTAGTAGGAAACATATTTCTCTAAGATCAACATTTATTAAAATAAAGTAGAAAAACTTAAAAAAAATCAGTTTTCGAGCGTTTCGACTTTGAAAATCCAATTTGCGGGTATTTTCACTATCATATTCGTAATCAGCGAGCCAATGTACATGGGTACATGAAATTCCAAATTAATCGGAGGTATGCCCATTTCGGAACTACACCCATTATATGTAAGACAAAAGAATATTAATGCTATTGGGTATGATATAATATCTAATTAGATATTGTATTTGATTGTGTAGTATTATCAAATTCGACACAATGTTGAATATAAGTTAATATTGTTCAATTAATATATGATGTAAAGTAATATCAAAACAAATATCGAATATAAAGAATTGAATCTGGGCACTTAATTTTTTTTTTAATTTCGCATTTATTGGTCATTTTTGTGTCATAATAACTTATATTTTACATTCTCATTAAAGTAAGCTTATGAAGGCAAACATTAAGTAGAAACATTGTAATTTAAAATAAAAACTTTACCGTATCATTTCGGTGTAATAGAATACATACATTTTCTGCCTAAATATAAAAAAATTATAATTTCTATCAAAAGTGTCCACAATTAATTCCTATAGTGTAGTAAAAAAAGATCCAGCGTTGCTAAAAATTCATCAAGTTTCACGAGCCTTTATAGGCACGATTTTTTTGCACCAAATTTTTGCCATGTAATTTTTATTAACGTGACTGTTTTCTTGGCAATTTCCGCGTGACGATTATTCCACCAACGTGGATTTTCAAACACACGTCGCATGGACACGTTGCGAAAGAAAAATAAACCCACCCCTCCAGGGAGCACTGTTTGCACTGCAATGTTTACACTTCTAAATTATCCACTTCATGAAAAAAAAGAGAGAAAACTACGGAAAAGCGAGTATTTTAACAGTTGATTTTTTTTGTACGTGCAACCGCTTTTCTCTCGAGGTTTGAGGGGCTCTGTAAAATTAAACTTTCAAAGCAACAGTCACGCGGATCGAAAAAAAAAACTAGCTCCGAGGACTTTGAAACTCATTTTCGTGACGTTTCGAGCTGCAACTTCACACACGCGCAAACACACACACGCGGTGTGTATTCTAGCGAAGGCAAAACTTTTGCCAGCTGCATTGGCACTCTCGCGGACGCACAGTCTCGTACGAAAATGTCGAGTTTCATGCAGTCGCGGTATGGTAAATAGCACCGAGATTCGGTGTGCTCAGCAAAGAAACGTGCAATAAGAAAAATATAAAGGTAAAGAAAAGCCGGGCCCCGGAGTGAAATATCTGAGATTCGCGGCAACTTTTCCACGTGGAGAATTCTGCCGATATAGCTCAGAGCCCAGACCATTATCCGTCAGCAACGTAAGCTCGCAGATGTTCTTACCACGATTGATCCTATTACGATCGTGCCTCGTATGCACATGGACACGCGTATACGTTTGCGTATATATATATTTTTTCATCACGTAGCTCGTGTAACACTTAATGGCGGGGTAAAGTACTAAAAAAAATGTTTTCATTTTTTTTCCATTTTTTAAATGAATGCATAATATATCAAGAATATTGTGTTAAAATTTCAAGTCGATCGGAGTAAAATTAACGAAGTTATGAGTATTTGAGCGTCTATTGCTCCATGCCGTTCTCTTCTCTTCTGCGTTTTTCAAACCGTTTTTCTGAGACTTGTCATATTTGAAGTCCGTGTTCACGATAACTCCAAATCTACTGGACCAATCGCTTTGAAATTTAGCACAGTACTTCTTCACATAATTCACCAGGTATTGTCGAGAGCTTTTTTGTTTTTTTTTAATAATTACTAATTTTTCAACAACAAATTAGCCGATTTTTTTAGCGAAAATCGGGTTTTTGGCTCCCAACTGCTACGAAAAATCGAAAAAAAAAATCCTCCCGTCATTGCCTCGAGAAACATCTCCTTTAACAAATGCATTTTGATTTTTTTGTTTCAAATGATTCTGTTGCGAGTTATGGTGCACACCGCAAACCAACTTTTTTTCGAGGCGCCTCCGGGGTTTAATTTTCACTCGCTCAATTTTGAATATTTTGCAATGCAAATTTAGGATAATGTTGTTCAAATGTTACTTTATTATATGTAAATTTTTCAATAAACGAACACTATTCGTTACGCCAAAAAAAATCTTAAAAACATGCCTTTTTTCGCCGAATTAACTTTACCCCGCCGTTAAAGCGTCCGGGTATAAATTTTTACGATTTTACACACGCACAGATTTATTCCAAGGTTTTGAACATATTTTTGTACGAAATGAGAATTAAAAATTCTTATTTTGTATCAATGGTCACAGAAATAATTCGACGAATGAAAATATTCGTCGAGAACGAATTACTCAGAATTATCGTGTGAATTATAATTCTCGAGCGCATTTTATTTTTTAATGGTTTTTGTTTTTAAATCCGGGAAAAATAAGAGTATACATTTTTTTAACTATTTGTTTTGACGAGAGGTTTTTTTTCGAATATCGTGTGGTAGAGTTTTATAGGCAAAAAATTTGTGCGGAAAAATAACGATTATTATTTGCGATATTTTTTGTTGAATTTTTATACAATTGGGTATATCTTCATTATGTTATATTATAATATTGGTATACTGTGAATACAACGATATACAATTGTAGTAGTAGTAGTAGTAGTAGGTTTATTTCCACAGTATGGTGTTACACCTTTTACATTCCGCTCTTTGTATGTACATATGTCCTCTCTCTATTACAGTCCAATTTTCTTATGACCATACAGTATAGCTCGCTTTTATATTATTCCTTATTTCTAATATCACCATGTATAGATTTTCAATTTTAATCTGAATAATTTTCCACATTTTAACTATCTAATAGATAGACATTAACAATATATATCCTTGACCCATTATTCCGTGGCTTCCTCGGTACTCTCGGTTCTTTTTTTCTTATTTTTCTTAACATTATTAAATGCCTTAAGGTAGTCGCATAGTTCCGGCCGTAGTTCCCCCCTTAAACAGTCTATAGTCAAATTTCGGAGCTCCGTTCCTTGTTTCTTTCCTGCCCAATTATCTACTGCCTGGATCAACTCCTTTCGAATGCCTACTCTCGCTGCCTTGCATACCCAGATATGTTCAATACTTTCCTCCTCCTCATCACATAGCCCACAGTTCGTATTTATGTATCCTTTTTTCCCTTTTTTCTCCAAATTCCCGCATCTCAGACGTGCCCAGATTTCTTTCTGCTCCCCGTTCACCTCTTCCCTGTCCCAGTAATCTTCACTCTCTACATCGTTTTTTATTTCCGCGTAAAAAGGACAGAAGGTGGAGTTGTCTGCCTTTACCCAGTCCTGTTGCGTGTCTTGATCTTTTTTCCGCATGACTCCTTCTTTTAGCGCCTTAGCCAGTGTTCCGCGGTTTCCCCCTTCCCATAACAGATCGATGACTCTCCCATCTCCCACTTCTCCCATTGCTTCCTGTAGTTCCCTCCCCCATTTTGACGGTTTACCGTTTTTAATTCCCCTGATTTCCTCTTTTAAGCATATTTTTGGCCATCTGTCTGCCTCCATATCTACAATGCTTAAAATATAATTTCCCACCCTTCGCCTTGCCTCTATCTCTATACTTCGCCTCCCCGCTTCCAATTTCCAAATGTAATCCGGTGTATTTCTGTTTAAACCCATTGCCATTTTCACCATCATACCCTGTAGTTTTTCTATAATTTCTCTCCTCTTCCAACCCCAAATTTCAATTCCGTAGAGCGCTCCAGCCTTTACTAACGAGTCAAATAGTTGTAGTCTTTGTTTCAGTTTGTTCACATGTGCCCTTTTCATTACTCCCCAAACTGAGTTGATCGCCTTTCTCGCTTTCCCTACTAGACTCATCAGGTGTTTTCCCACTGTGTTTTTCGTGGAAAACCAGTATCCCAGATATTTGTATTCTTTCACTATTTCTATATCCTCTCCCTTAAAAGTGAACGCCTCGTTTCTTTTCCTTCTCCCCCCGTTTCTGAATACTACTATTTTTGTTTTTTTGACATTAATCTCCATATTTTCCCACCCGACATATCGTTCTAGGGTTCTAAGCATGTCCTGTAAACCCGCTGCGTCGTCTGCAATTACGGCCACATCATCGGCATACTTCAGGGCGTATATCTTTTTATTTCCTATAACTGTGCCTCCTTCCTTTCTTCTTTCCCATTCCTCATCTGTGTCGTCGAGAGCCAAGATAAATAGCAGAGGGCTTAGCGGACAACCCTGTCTCACTCCCCTTTCTGTTTCAAAACTTTCCGAAATCCCCTCTCCTGCAATAATTTCATTGTTAGTTTTTTCGTAAATTCCTTTTATTAGGTTTAACGTTCTGCCCCTTATTCCCTTTTTCCATATTTTCTTCATCATACCTCCTCTGTCTATCATGTCGAATGCCGCCTTAAAATCTACAAATGCCACATACAGCTTTCCCCCTTTTTGTTTTAGTTTGTTGTTTATTAGTGAGTTTAATACAAAAATGTGTTCCCTAGTTCCTCTTGTTGGTCTGAAGCCCGCTTGACTCTCTTTTAATATTTGTTCATTCTCCATCCAAACTTTTAACCTACCTGCTAGAATACTTGTAAGTATTTTGTACCCTATATCTAATAAAGCGATCCCCCGGTAGTTACTTACCTCACTTTCTTCACCTGCCTTTAGAATGGGATAAATTCGTGCCATTTCCCATCCTCGTGCCATTTCCCATCCTACAATTGTATAAGAAGTAAATATATCCGGTAATAAATATATTATCAATTATTCAGGCTCTAATTCAGCGTATTCAATTTTTGGAGTAACTTTTCGTAATACAATAATATGCAGTTTATTCAATGGTCAATATATGCGGGAACGAAAATTATTATAAATTATTCGGAATCTGATTTAGCATATTTATCTTCAACAATGGTATTTCGTCATATTTCGTTTTGCGTTTTCCTTCACGAGGTCTTTTTTTAAGTTATTTGTATTGACAAAAGACTTTTTTTTCGGATATTTCGTGGCAGAGTTTTATATGAAAAATGTTTTTCGAAAAAATTACGATTAAGATTATCATACGTGATATTTGTAATTTTTTTACGTAATTGTATATGATTTTACTCATATAAATTAATACTGGCCATATAAATTCATCATATTGTATTATAATATTGATAAACTGTGAATACACTAATATACCCTTGTATAAGAAGTACACATATGCAGTAAAAATATATCATCAATTATTCAGGCTCTAATTTAGCGTATTCACTTCAAAAGTAACTTTTTGTAAAATATAACAATATGCAGTTTATTCAATGGTCAATATATGCGGGAAAGAAAATTATTACAAATTATTCGGGCTTCAATTTAGCATATTGATTTTTAACAATGGCTTTTCATCCCATTTCTTCTTTCGTTTCCCTGTACGAGGTCTTTTTTTGGTAACGAAGGTCGTCATACGACTATGAAAGAGAGACCCTGAACAGGCAGAGTCCATTTCTCCCGGAGTCTTCGAGGCCACACGAGCATTACGAGGTCGTACTTTCCAAAGCCCATGGTCTTCGCATCGCCGCAGAAACGAAATGATATACCATCATTCCGACTCCCAAAAATTCCGTCATAAAATGCGCCAAAACGAGACACGAGTAAAAATCGTTTGTAAATTAATTTTTTGTTTTTTTTTTTCGTCAACTATTCCAACGGATTAAGGGCTTACGTGGATTTGAAATTTCAAAAAATCCTTTTTTTTCAAAATTTTATTATCTAGGAGAGAGAGCCTTTGGGAATTCTCTCCGTTCGGAAAGACCGGCCGGGAGCGACGCAGGTATATCGCATTTTTCTCAAAACACTATTTTTGAAGTTGGTGGACACGATTTCTCAAAAATAAATGCACCGATCTCATTGAAATTTTGCACATTTTTCAAAATAGCCTTGGCTAGTGATTGAACGAATTTTTTTTTTCGATTACAACTAATTTTACAAGGCTATACGTAGTGTAAATTGTACCAAAAATTGAACTATTTTGCATACGACTCTGTCAAAAATTAAAATTTTAATTAAAAAAAAAATCTTCCAATCACGAGCTATACTTACAGAAAAATTTGGTTTTATAATTTCAAATAAAGGTATCATGAGTTATCCTGACGACCACGAGGACATTTTTTTTAGGGGTCTCCGGCCACCAGGTGCCACCGGTTGAATTTTCCAAATTTTTGCATGGACATTTTTTTAAATATTGTTAAAATGTTGCTCTTTTATGTGCTTAACATTTTGAATAAAATAATTTATATATTATATGTTTTTTTAAATAGTGAAAATATGCTTTTTTTTGCTTCGAAACCCACGTAAAACGTCCTTCAAAAAATACGAAAAACAGTGTCGACCAGGCTGTGATTGTACTTATTTATTCGATCACGTAGCAGGTAGTATGTGCCGCGAATTGTGATTTTTTTTGGAATTTACTACCATTTTAAGGTGCCAAGAAACATATACAAAAAAAAAGCCTGCGGTTCGTTCGTAATTGTTTTTTTTTCCACAAAAATCACTCAATAAGCGTAACAGCCATTTAAAAATTCAATTACCGTCCAATCTCCAATACCAATTGTAAAATTATCACTCCATTATCCCATTCCTGTCACGATTTATTGGCAGAAAAGATCGCGGGGAATTTTTTCTCTCCCCAGAATACCGAGAATTCTCGAAATTTCACGAGATCCTCATGAAAAATAAGTCAGGAATTTCACGAATTAAGTATACAAACGTCCGGCGGGACACATGCCGAGAATTTTGTACGTGTAGCTCGGGGAAGATAATTGCCTCGCGCGGAGGAGGAAGGGGAGAGAGAGAGAGGGGGGGGGGGGCGAAATGAGAATCGCTTATTCGGTAGGTCTCTCGTGCTTCTGGTACTTTGCCAATGCTTGAAGCATAAGATTCGAGCAAAGGGTGGCAAGAGGTGGAAAAGGTTGGTAAGCGCGAGAGGCGGCAGTATACCGGTCAAAGACCAAAAATGGGAGAGAGAGGGCGCGGGAAGGAGAGAGAGAGAGAGAGGGAGAAATCCTAAATACGAGAGTGTACAAAGTAAATTTTTCATAACGTATCGCAGCAATTTCACTGTACAATTTATCCTCACGCGCACCACAAACGTTAATGAGGACCGGGAAGACATGGCAAATTGTCAGGCCAACACCAAATCAGTACTCGATGACTTCAAATATTATCTACAAATTCTCAGCTCCGAATTGACAGTTTTTATAATTTTTTATTCGGCCGTTATTTCGAAAGCGTATGTTTTTAGTGATTTTTAGATTTATTTTTAAAGGAAATATTTCCGCACCTTTTTTGAGACTTAGGATACTTTTGGCTCTAACATGGTATTTTCTATTTTTTTAAATTAATATTTAAAAACAGTCGAGGTATGACGCGGTCTTCGAAACTGCATTTTCAAAACTGGTGTGACGTATAGCTGAGAAACGAATCGACCGACTTTTATGAAATTTGGTATAAATCTTATGAACCTTATTGCCTAAAATATGAACCTAAATGTTGTTGAACATTGTCAAAAAGTATTATTTTATAGCAAAATGTAGCTATTTTTTTTTCGAAAAATTAAATTTCGTCGTTTCAAAGCGTACCATGTCATGGGTTTTCAACGTTTGTCACTTTTTCTTGGTTCATATTCTGCGTATGAGTGTTAATGAAAGAAAAATCTTCGTTAATTTCATTGAAGTTTAATCGCGCCGGTGCTACGTGTCACGCCGTCACCCGTTTAGAAGACCGCGCCATACCTCTGCCATTTTCAAAGATGAATAATAAAAAATACCGTGTAACAGCTAAAAGCACTAATGAAAAATACCCTAAGTCTGAAAAATGGTGAAGAAATCTATCACAAAAAAAAATCATGAAAATCAGCAATGTTTTCCTCTCCTAAAGCTATCCCCCTCTAAATGACACCAAATCTTTCGTGAAAATTTCAATTGCGGTTGTCCCAATCAGCGTATCGTAAAATGAGTGAGACATTTTGGTAGCTAAGATCTGTTGAAAGAAAGTCAACACAGTCAAAAATGTTCTTCATTGCAGGCAACGATGCAAACTTCGATCCCATCTCCAGATTGTGCTCCAAAATGTTTGGTGGAAAAAACATGTGGAGGCATTTTGGTAGCTGAGATCTGGTAAAAGAAATTTGACTAAGCCAAAGAAAACTCTTCATTGCACTCCAAAGATGCACATTTCAATACTGTTTTCAAAGTGCACTTCAACATGATGAACGTTCCCATCAACGTTCATCATACTCGTGGGCGTAGGAAGAAATGTTAGTTCCCCCCAAAAATGTTAACCTCCACATTGCTCCCCCAACTGAAAGACCACATTCCAAAAACTACATTTCTTTCGACTTACTCCGTATTACTGTGTGAAAACGCACTAATGAACGATAAGTATACCTAAATGCAGCGTACTGCATAGAAATGTATATTAGAGGAACAGTATGTAGGTAGGACTAGTAATAGCGCGTATACACGTGTATAGCCGTACGAGTTAGTGCAGTCGAGGGGCAAATATGTGCTCGAAAGAGAAGCCAAGGAGCACGTTACATATCCTTTGTCTGCGCGCGTGGTTGGTAATCCACTGTGGTTTTTCGTTCTCGCTTATTCATTCTCGTATATACGTAAATACATACATACATTCATACTCAATATATATGTAGATGCGTATGTATACATGGGAAAAGGTCGTGGTGGACCCGTTATATCTATGCAATGCTGGCTATACGCACATCTGGCAGCTTTGAGGACGGCTCTTAACTTCCTTCAATGGCTCTTTCATTTTCGGGCCTAGATAGCTCTTGAAATAACCTCAAGTTGTGGTCAAATAGTACTTAAAAAGTTAAACTAATAATAAGTTAAGTAAATTAACTAGGAAAAAGTTTTGAAAAAAGTTAAAGTAAAAATGGGTAAAATAACCTTAAGTAAATCGACTTTGAAAATTTGTACAAAAGTTGAAGTAAAAAAGGTAAAATAATTTTAAATTAAGGGGTAAGGCTAGTGTAGAAATTTCAAAAAATCGATTTTTTTTTCTTCTTGAAAGATGCCTTAATATCTTGTAAATGACATACTCAAAGGATTAAGGTGGGAAAAATGTCTAAATACTTCTATTTTGATTTTTAATCTCAAGTTGTGGTCAAATAGTAGTTAAAAAGTTAAAGTAATCCTAAGTTCAGTAAATTAACTAGGAAAAAGTTTTGAAAAAAGTTGAAGTAAAAATGGGTAAAATAACCTTAAGTAAATCAACGTTGAAAAATTTTAAAAACGTTGAAGTAAAAAAGGTAGAATAATTTTTAATTAAGGGGTAAGGCTACTGTAGAAATTTCAAAAAATCGATTTTTTTTCTTCTTGAAAGATGCCTTAGTATCTTGAAAATGACATATTCAAAGGATTAAGGTGGGAAATATGTCTAAATACTTCTACTTTGAATTTTAACCTCAAGTTGTGATCAAATAGTAGTTAAAAACTTAAAGTAAAAATGGGTAAAATAACCTTAAGTAAATCAACGTTGAAAAGTTTAAAAAAAAGTTGAAGTAAAAAAGGTAAAATATTCTTAAATTAAGGGGTAAAGAAACTTAGAAATTTCAAAAAATCGTTTTTTTTTCTTAAAAGATGCCTTAATATCTTAACAAAGACATATTCAAAGGATTAAGGTGGGAAAAATGTCTAAATACTTCTATTTTAAATTTTAGCGCAGCCCCTCTCAGTCCGATGCAATCCGTAACGAAAACTTCAAACGCGTTTTTCTCATAACTACATTTTTCAAGTCGGCCGGATTCACAACTCGAACAAATCTTGCCGGATTCACTTGAAATTTTACCTGTATATTTACAATGATATTCTGCATAGAAGTACGCAGGATTTTCTCGATATATTACATAGTTTTGTTTTATAAACAATTTTTGGACGATGTTTTTTTTGAGAATTTTGAACTTTTATTTGAAAAACGCGTTGTTCTTGCAAAATTCGATATATCAAAAAAATCTTACGTGCTTCTGTAGCTATTCACATGTATAATCGAAAAAAAAAATTCATTCACTGTAAATTAAAAATTGCAGGTGCCGTTGGTCCGGCCGCGCGCCTATGAAAAAAAAGACTTCGTCGCAGAAAAGCTGTGCAGCCGCCATTTTGTTTTTGTATTACTCTGAAAAAAATAGTTTATACAGTTTATGATATGTATAATAAAGGACCTTTTTCAGAATTTTGATTTATTCCATTGTCCCGCTAAAAAAATCCCAAAATATACTTATTTTTTCCCTGCTACAGTGGCCTTAAGTAAATTAACTTCAAAAAGTCTGCGCAAAAAAGGTAAAATAACCTTAAGTTGAGTAAAATAATGAAATGAAGAATTTTTTTAAATACAATTTTTCATTGTATGATTTTTATACCCTCGGGTCCATACTTCCATTTGCGATAAACATTTTGTGAAAGTAAAAAACAAATCAGGAATACTTTTTAATATGTCGACATGATAGAAATCCGAAAAAAATGAAACAGAATTGTTGTAAAAAATAATTGAAAATGTTCAATTTTGGGAAAGTGAGCTTTTTATTTTAAATTCGTCTGGGTCCTGATGAGCCAGTGTTTCACCGGACGCATAAAAGTCGTATCTCAAAATTTATCTGTCCGTTTCACTTAGAATCCGGACGGCGCAAAAAATTACATTCTCTGTCATGCGACCGGAAGCTTTTTTTAATACATTCATCCATTTGTTAATAAAAAATTATTCCAGTTAGTTTTAGGTCGGAAATCGAACTTTCTACAGTTTGAAATTTTTGTGTTGTTCAAAATTTCGAAAAAGTATCGGGTCGCAGGAAGTTTTATTTCCATATAACCCGAAAAAACCCAAACAAACGCAATCAAACTCAAAATCGACCTGTCCGTTCCTCTTCGAATTCGGACGGAGCATAATTAACAACATTTTTTATTGTATAACCGAAAGATTTTTGACGTTCATCCCTTGGCTGACAAAAAATGATTAAAATTGGTTATTGGTCGAAAATCGAACGTTCCACAGCACGGCATTTTGGAAACTTGTAAAATTTTGAAAAAATACTCAGGTCACCCGAATTTTGGAGACACCCTTTAGAAGTACATTTGTTTATTTTTCATTTGAACGACTGAGCATTTAATTTGTGATTTCTCCAGTTGCCAGAAGCATTGTTCATCAACATTGGTCGATAACAAAAAAAACTCCAACTTAGTAAGACTATGAATCAACTGTGTGTAAAATGCCGACCTCGTCATTCGAATACTCCCATCGGAAAAAAATCTTGCATATTGACCAGTTTTTTGAGGCTAGTCAACACGAATACGCCTACACCGTCATAAAGTCGATGTTAAAGACATCGGGGGCCGAAGTAACGTCGAGTATTGGGATATTTGCCCATTACGAGGTCGGTTCCCGAGTTCGAATGTCTTTGAAATCGCCTCTCCCCCGTATATGTGTATTCATCCGCATAGGAGGGGCTGAAGAAACTGTGCGGAGCGTGGATAACATGCCGAACGAAACACCAGATGATGTCTGTCGCGCCTGTGTGAGGTGCGCATACATATATGATATTCTGACCGCGTGCGCGTGCGCAAGCGCATATGCGCAACGAAACCTGGTTTCTCGGGGCTCCGTGGCCTCTCGTCGTCGTACTCTCGTGTCGCTTTTGCTCGGTCCCAGCAATGCTGGCCGTTCGCTTGCCTCCGGATATCGAGAGGAAAGAGGAGAGCGAGCCTCGTGAACGAACAAGAAGAAGAAGAAACGACTCACGGAAACGTGCTTTCTGAGCGTCTTCACAGAGAAAAAGCGAGAGAGAGAGAGAGAGAGATCCAGCTGGAGAGTGAGAGGTTGTACCTCTGCCATCTCATCGGCGGCGGAGCCACCAAACGGAGCGAAAATAAAAGAAAATGAAGTATAGGGAGATATATTGCCACCGCGCAATATAAGACGAATAATACGAGAGACGATGTACCGTATAAAATTTGAACCTTGATCAATATATTGCTCGTGTTTTTTTTTCTCCTTCCCGTCTTCCAACGAAATTCAGTATTACGTTGGCAAAATTGTTCTTGCGAAACTGTACATGGTATCGTTGATCGGCATTTTGGATGGGTTGATAAAGAAATGAGAAAGCCTTCATAACAATGAGAATTTCTGTGTAAACCGTAGAAAAAATAAACAAATAATATATACATATAATAATAATTATTACATGTATAATAATAATATCAATAATAATAACGCAAAAGTATTATTATTATATGATATTATGCATAATGTAAAATAATAATAAAATATTAAGTGATTAATAATGACTATTGCATATATAACAATAATAATAGTGATAATTACAATACAGAAAAAGTAATTATTGTAATATGATAGTATCATACATAACAAAAGACAGTAATAAAATAATAAATATCGAATAATTATTATTACTACTACGTTATGATATTATTGTTATGATAATAACGGTAACTAATCATGTGGAAAGAAAATAGCAATAAATAAGAAAATAATATTTTTTTATAATAATGATAATAAGTACTATTTCACTGTCAATGGAAAGTAATTGTTGTTACTATAAATAATACTAACAATAATTTATATTACTACAAATAGTACTAGCAGGAAATGTTATGACTATAAATCGTCCAAATAATAACTGTCATTACTATGAATAGTTATTATAGTTATTACTATAACACTTATGGTGAGTACTATAAATCGCTCGAACAATGACTGTTATTACTATAAATAGTTAATATAGTCATTACTATAATAGTTATAGTTGGTACTATGAATAGTACTGGCAAGAATTGCTATTACTATGTATAGTACAAACAATAAGTGTTGTTACCATAAATAGTATTAATAATAACTGTTAGTACTATAAATAGTAACCAAGTATAATGACTAGTAATAAAGAGTATTATCGATAATTGTTATTACAATAAATCGTAATACTAATAACTATTATTACTATAAAGAGTATTCAAACAATAATATGTATTACTATAAATAGCACTAACAATAATTGGTATTGCTACAAATAGTACTAGTAACAAGTGTTATTACTATAAAGAGTATTAACAATAATTGTTATTACTATAAGTTATACTAACAATAAGTGTTATTACTACAAATGGTCCCAACAATAATTGCTATTACTATGCATAGTAATGACAGTTATTGTTATTCCTATGCATAGTAATAACAGTTATTGTTGGGACTATTTGTAGTTATTGTTAGTATTATTTATAGTAACAACAGTTATAAATAGTTATTATAGTAATTACTATAACCGTAATTGTTGGGACTATTTGTGATTATTGTAAGTATTATTTATAGTCATAACAGTTATAAATAGTCATTATAGTTATTACTATAACAGTTAGTATTAGTACTATGAATAGTACTGACGACAAGTTTTACTAATAGTACTAACAATAGTTTTTATTACTATAAAAAGTAACTCATTATAGTCACTAGTAATAAATAGTACGAACAATAATTGTTATAACTATAAATAGAAATAACCATAACAGTTATTACTATAAATAGTACTAACAATAATTGTTATAACTATAAATAGTACTAACCATAACAGTTATTACTATGAACAGGCCTTACAAAAATTCTTATTACTATACACAGCAATGACAATTAGTAGCAATAGGAATAACAATAAATGCTATTACTATACATAGTAATAACAATTGTTGTTAATACAATTTGTTTTATAAAAGTTAATCCACACAATAATAAACTACGTAAAGCTGTTCACGTTTTCGTTGTTGCTATGAAAAAATGGCAATAAAATGCGTGCGCGAAAAATATATATATATATATATATATATATATATATATATGCGATAAATCACCTTTGACGCGAGTGTCGATCAATCCTCGTAGCACGAGAATGAATGAGAACAGGCCGAATCCTCGGGCGTGTTTCCATATCGGAGCAGCATCGAGGTATATCCGCTCGCCCGATGCCTCCGATCGTATAATTTCTTTATATATTGTTCACTCTGATTATTAGATATTTAATCCTGTTATCTCAGCGGGATGATGTCCGCGGCCACGACGAGCACAGAGCGCCTCGCTCGCACTCTCTCGCTCTCCCTCTCACTCGTGGCGCCGTAATCAATTCCACTTTACGAAACTCCATACACTACGTATACAGAACCGATACACACACAGATATATGTACGTGTGGGTAAGTGCACGAATAATACACTGAATATATATATATACACAATATACTACATATATGTATATATGTATGTATATATCACATATAGAAACTCACACGCGTCACACAGATAAGGATTCACGAGCACAAATAATCGTGGGGAATTGTGACCAAGAGACGGGCTCGGCGCATCACTCGCGTCGCGTTACACGTGTGTACATATGTACGTTTATTTTTTCTTTTCGCCTTCATACACGGATACATGTATGCACGTGTGGTTGTACGACACTCGGGGAATCAAACTGAACCATTCTCACTTGTCATTCCATCGATATCGATACTCCTCAAAATATCACCAATCTAGGACGTTGGTGAAAAATCGAACGAATACACACGGAAGCAAGTGTACGACACTGGGGGGATTTTTTACAAAACGACGGGTGTAGAAGTACAGGCGCGCGATGGGGTCACGCAGAAGAGGCGAAAAGTATGAGAAACGGGTGGGGGAGGAGCGGGAACGGGAAAAGAGTAGCCGAGGTAGTTGCTCGCGTAAATTAGTGGCGTCGGTAAAACAGTAGCCGATATTACCGGCAAATTAAAAGGTTTTGTCGTTTTTGGTGTTTTTTTATATTTATTTCGGAAACTTTTTGCTTTCATTTGTTCTTTTGTTTCTTGTTTTTTAATACACGCGAGAAAGTTCGTAAAAAGTTGTCGTCGCCAAGCCGCCCAACAGGCCGACCGCTTGGCGTTTACTGAAGCAGCTCCATAGTACTCCATTCCTCTTGCATTTCCCCCTCGTACCTCCACCTTTTCACGACCCGCCCTTCTCTTCGTCGCTCCGTCTCGTTTTCTCGGCTCGACGCGTCTCTCTCTCTCTCTCTCTCTCACTCTCTCTCTCTCCCTCTCGCGCGCTCTCTCCCTCGCTCAGCGACCGTCTCTGTCGCTCTCGTGTCCGTACAAAGCCGCGAGGGGCCATTGGCGTGAAAATCGATGGCGCGACGAGGTGCTCACGAGGAAATCCATTTGCCCTGTACTGAAGATTAACATTGTACAGCGGTCGAAGGGGAGTGAAAAAAGAGACGAATCGAAATTTCAACGTAACTAACTCATTTCGTTCTTGACCTTGGAGTCCCCCCCCCCCTCTCGAGCAAAACTGTCATGCGGTTCAGTTTTTCTTTTTTCTTTCCTTTTTGTTCTTTCGTCCACGTGGCGTCGGTGTTTCTCGAAAGAAAAGCAGGTAAATACGAGCGCGAGAAATGTTTGATCGACACCTGGTGTGCGTGTCTGTCGATGGTGTGTAAATTCGAGCGTTGCGGAGAATGAGGGGAAAAAAAATTGAGAATTGAGTTTTTCGTGTTAGTTGTACATTTTATCTATCGTAGTCTATTCGATGATTTTGGGCGTTTGAATTCCAAGGTTAGGAAACGTTTGAAAAAAAAACGATAGAAAAACAGTCCCGAGAAGTTCGATAAACATGAATTGACAATTTGCTATTAGTTAAACATTTTTTTCTATCGTCTATTCTCTCTTGTATTCGATGATTTTGTGCGTCGAAATACAGTACGAAAAAGTTCTATACCCATTAAAAACTCCACAGCGTTGAGTATACTTATTACGAAGCAAGTCCATGCCGTCGAAAAGTGGAAATTGCTATCGGAGTAGCCGGACCATCGTTTTTCGAGCCACTTTTCTTCCCATTGCGCCAAACTACGAATTACTCGTTTCAAAAGGCCAATGTGACGTTCTTTTTTCTCACTCAACTCTCGCCGATCGTCGCAAAATTGATTGCAAAAAAAAAAAATTGAGAAAAACACATTCGCTGCTCCAAAAATTAAATCGGCCGCATATGTTTCGTTGCGGTATTAGAGAAATGAAATAATGTTTTGGAAAAAACAAAGACGTGTAGAAGTGTCGTGTGACGATGAACGATTGTGAAGAGATGAAGAATTTGGGTTCGAAAATGCGAATGCTTTTAATTCAATGCCCACCCGAGTCTACGCCAGTTGCGACGAGCTATCCGTATCTCTCTTGGTCTCGCTCGCACCTTCGTACATATACAGGCATATGTACATAGCTATGTGCATGCATACACACACATACGTACGTCCATACTCATAGACACACACGCACGCACACACACACACACACACACACACACACACACACACACACACACACACACACACACACACACACACACACACACACACACACACACACACACACACACACACACACACACACACACACACACACACACACACACACACACACACACACACACACACACACACACACACACACACACACACACACACACACACACACACACACACACACACACACACACACACACACACATATATATAAATGTGTGCAATACAGACGACTTGACTACCCCAGGATTCTACCTGCTCTTCACCCCGGTTACTGGTAGGGTCGCTGTGTTTGTCGACATAGGGATCCAACACAGACGTATAGAGAGGGAGAGAACGAACAAGGGTAAGAGAAAGAGAGACAGAGAGAGAGAGAGAGAGAGAGAGAGAGAGAGAGAGAGAGACAAAGGGAGAGAGATGAAGATAGAACGAACAAGGGTAAGAGAAAGAGAGACAGAGAGAGAGAGAGAGAGAGAGAAGGGAGAGAGATGAAGATAGAACGATCATGGGTAGGAGAAAGAGAGAGCGAATGGGAGATACTACCAATACTTGGCTTGACGTTTTTCATCCTTCTCTCCTTTATTGGCTCTTATTGTGTAGCTTCTCTCTTCTTTCTCGTTCCTATACTTTCCTTCTCTCTTTCTTCCGCGCTCTCTCTTTTTCCGCCTCTCTCTCTCTCTCTCTCTTTCTCTCTCTCTCTCTCTCTCTCTCTCTCTCTCTCTCTCTCTCTCTCTCTCTCTTTCTCTCTCAGTGCGATTTGCTGCTTCTGCATAGCACTCTCTTTATTTCTTCCCATCTCAGTGTGTATATCTTTCCCGTTTTCTTTGGCCCTCTCTCTCCCTCTCTCTCTCTCTCTTTCGCTCTCGCTGTCTTGCATGCACTTACGTACAGATCTCGTCGTGCTCGAGAGAGGTAGAGAGAGCTGCAGAGGAAGAGAGGAAAGGATAGAGAGGGTGGCTCGAAACGAGAGAGTGTGAGGGCTAGAGAGAGAGAGAGAGAGAGAGAGAGAGAGAGAGAGAAGGATAGAGATTTTCTTCTATTTTCTTCCCTTTTGCTCTTACCAGCTTTCCTCGTCAGACACATACGTTTTCTCACCTCGCACATTGCTAGCTCAACTGTCGAGCCGCCCCCGCTGGGCGATAGAACGCGTGCGCAGCTCACAACCCCTGGTAACACTCAACTCACATCTCTCTCTCTCTCTCTCTCTCTCTCTCTCTCTCTCTCTCTCTTTCGCACTTCCTTTCTAGAGTGCAGAAAAGCTCGACTTCCTACTTTGGCTTTTTCCACGCTTCCAACCCCATGTAACGTGTTCCCTCCGCTGGACGTAAAATCCCGGAGGAAAATTAGATCACGGAAATATCACGAAACAGATACGCGATTACTTTACGAGGGAGATTGGCACTTTTCGTTACCTTCTAGAATGCATTTTACCTTAATCTTCTCAATAATGCATTTATTATTGCAAAATACAGTGTTCAAAGGGTCCCAACATTTTGTCGATAAACATAGGGCGAAGAGTTCGCGCCGCAAAAGGTCACTGTCGTATTGTTATTGAGGGGAGTGCATATGCTTGAAATGACGAAAATACGTTTTTGTTTATTGCATGGTTTTATAGTCGTCCCGGGTCTTAACTATTAATTTGCAACCAAATTTGGCAAAAATAACAAAAATTTACCGAGTTATGACGATTTTTGTGAAGTCAGATCGACCACTACGGTCTGGCGAATTATCCCCTTTTTCTTTTGCGCTTTCATCGAAACTATGCTTTATGAAACGGTGGAAGCGGCGTGTAAAAATCTATTCGTCCAATTTAATTCAAGTACGGGCAGAGCATAGTTTATAACATTTTCTATCGTATAACCGGATGATTTTGTGATATTTTCATCTATTTGTGCAATAATAAATTATTAAAGTTGTCTTTTTCGGTTGAAAATTTTTATTTGCGACATATCAAAACAGTATTCGGTCGTGTGCAAGTTTTATTATTATGCTAGAAGCATATTTTTTTAAATTTGAGATCACCCAAATTATCAGAAACACCAACACCGATTGCCCATGCAGCAACTATGGCACTTCGTTTAAATAATTATAACTCCACTGTTTATCAATATTTTTGAATGAAAAAAAACTCAACCGTGGCAAGAGTATATATTGATTTCGTGTAAAATCCCAACCCCGTTGACCCAATACTCTCATTAGAAAAATTATTAAAAATCGATCTGTTGTCTGAGCACCAAGCTCAAGGAAATCTGTTAATTGGCATAAAAACGACGTCTAAGCCTTTTTACAGTAGCATCGAAATTGCACATGTCCCGAAAACATTAGTAATTCCAAGCAAAACACTCAAGGGGGTATACCTCTCTGGAAACTTCGAGAAATCGTTTTTTTTACATATAGTTATAGTGTGAACTTTCAAGAATATTTGAAGACCAACCGAATCCTGAAATTTTAAAAGTTGACGAAGTTACACCTATTTTCGGTATACGATCGTATTTTTCGATTGGATGAACCATTTGTTAATAACAATGACTTCGGCATGCTGTTTTTAAAGAGAAAAATGAGGTTTTCTTTGGAGAAGCTGTGATTTTTCGTATTTTTCGAAATTTCGAAAAGTGGATCGTGAACCCATAACCAGTTGGATATATTTAAAGAATTTTTTTTTCTTTTTTCGTTTCAGATTACATTTGAGCCTGGTGGAGATCCCGCCGTTTCGGGCCTCGCCGTTGGAGGACTGCAACGCCAACTGCAGCACCACGAGCACTTTGAAAGATTTTCTTCCGCAAAAATTACATTGTAACCACAAACATGTGTACATGATGCTGGGAAAAAAATCAATTAATTCCAACCAATGTGTCACGAGAAAAAAATTCATCATTCTGATCCTTCAAATTGGGCCTTCAGAGAGGGATACTCCGTTAACGGAAAGGACATTGTTGCGAAACGCTTTTATTTTAGTGCCGGAAAGTCGATACTCGCGGTTCTATATCGGTAACGAGGGTGTACGACCTCCATACCGGGACACTTAACCTTTTTTCCTCTTTCGTCTCGGAAAATTGTCGCGAAGATTGCAAACAGCCGAGAAATAATTGACACTTACGCTCGTTTTTTTTTCGTGTCCTCGCGCCCGAAAAATAATAGAAATCGCGCTCTCTAAGCGCGACACTGGAGGCTGGAAGCGCTGCTCTTTAAACATTGCAGAAACGTATCTCACTGGATGTCATAATAACGAAGACACTGTCACGATTATGCTCGCGCCAACCTTCACCACGAGCTTTCCTCTTATTTATCATTCGATATACATATATATCTATAAAAGGTTTCATACTAGGACCAATTTCAAACTCTAACGGTACATATAAGGAGATTTGTCACTTGCGAGGACGATCCCGATATTTTGCCACGGAGGTACAAAACGGTACTGGTCCAAATTTCTTCAGTTTTGTACAGCTGTTATTATGAGGACGTGATTCATCATCGCTCAAAGGTTTTTGGGAGGACGGCTGAAAATATCACAGACTTCCATGGAGGTGTTCATTTGAATAAGATTAAGAATATAGATAGGCATTGTGCGCATAATCTCACGTATGAAAACGATTAATAAGTCGATAATTACTGGAAGACAATCAATCAATTTTGAATGCAAGATTCAAAACTAGATAGGAAATTTATATAAATTGGAAGATAAAAGTCTCCTCTTGCAGTCCCTCGCCCTCCCTCTCCATCACCCGCCTTCTCTCGCCCTCCCTCGTCTTCCCTTGGCTTTACTCGCCCTCCCTTGTCTCATCACCCCTTCACTCGTCTTTGCCCGCCTTCGTTTACCCTGCCTCGCCTTCCCTTGCTCTCCTGCGCCTTGCCTTGCATTCCCTTGCCCGCCGTGGCCACCTCTCGGTATCTCTCGCGTCCTCTCTGGTTCCCTCGTCTTCCCTCGCCTGCCTTCGTCATCTCTCGCGTCTTCTCTCGCCTGCATTAGCCGTCCCTTGCCCTCTCTCGCATTTCCTCGCCTTGCCTTGTCCTCTCTCGCGTTTCCTCGCCTTGCCTTGTCCTCTCTCGCGTTTCCTCTCCTTGCCTTGCGTTGCCCTCCCTCGCCTCCTCTAGGCATCCCTCGCGTCCGCTCTCGTTCGCTCGTCTTTCCTCGTATGCCTTCGCCCTCCCTCGCCTGCCTTCGCCCTCCCTCGCCTGCCTTCGCCCTCCCGCGCCTGCCTTCGCCCTCCCTCGCCTGCCTTCGCCCTCTCTTGCGTTCCCTCGCCCTCTCTTGCGTTCCCTCGCTTTGCCTTGCCCTCCCTTGCCTCTTCTCGGCATCCCGCGCGTCCTCTCTCGTTCTCTCGTCTTCCATCGCCTGCTTTCGCCCTCCCTCGCCCTCCCTCGCCCTCCCTCGCCCTCTCTCGCCCTCCCTCGCCTTGCCTTGCCATGTCCTTCCTCGCCTTCCCTCGGCATCGCTCATGTCTTCTCTCGTACCCTCGTCTCCCCTCGCCTGCATTCACCCTCCCTTGCCCTCTCTCGCATTTCCTCGCTTTGCCTTGCCCTCTCTCGCGTTTCCTCTCCTTGCCTTGCCTTGCCCTCCCTCTCCTCCTCTTGGCACCCCTCCCGTCCTCTCTCGTTCCCTCATCTTCGCTGGCATGCCTTCGCCTTCCCTCGCCCTCTCTTGTGTTCACTCGTCTTGCCTTGCCTTGCCCTCCCTCGCCTCCTCTCGGCATCTCTCTCGTCCGCTCTGGTCCCCTCGTCTTTACTCGCTTGCATTTGCCCTCCCTTGCCCTCTCTCGCTTTCCCTCGCCTTGCTCTCCCTCACCTCCTCTCGGCATCCCTCGCGTCCGCTCTCGTTCCCTCGTTTTGGCTCGCATGCCTTCGCCCTCCCTCGCTCTGTCTCTTGTGTTCACTCGCCTTGCCTTGCCTGGCCCTCCCTCGTCTTTCCTCACCCTCCCTCGCTCTTTCTTGCCGTCCCTCGTCATCCCTTGCCCTTTCTCGCCCTCCCTCGCTATCCCGAAAAAGTACCAGCTACCAAAAATTCTCTAGATCTACGAAAATTCTCTTCCCTAACCTATTTAAAACCCTTAATCGGTTATTAGACACTGAGTTATAGCATACTCAGAAAAAGCTGAATATCGCCGTAAAACTGTAAGTTGTACATTTCAATTACATTAACATTATTGAAATATATATATCTCCGTTTGTTATTTATTGTTCTAATCGCATGCTGTCCATCTCAGCTACAATTCACAAGAAGGCTGACCCTCAAGACGGTCCCGGTATTCATCTATTCCAATAAATTCTGGACCTGTTTGATCCCTATACACAAGGCATACAAAGTTTCTCACTATTCCTTTTATTAATCTCAAATTCACATATACAACGCTAGCACCGATAAATATGAAAATATCTCCGAAACTCTGCCGCATCGAGAAGAAATTGTCGAGACGAAAACTCATAATAAATCCAGCGCTAAAAAAACAATTAATTCAACAAAAAAAATTTATCGAGAAAGCAAAAAACCGTTGGAATGAAATTTCGCGAAACGCTTAGATGAGCGGATGGGAAGAGCTCCATTAATAAATAATAGCCTTGCCATATTTGCATATAAGTTTACAATCATAAATGAAATATAGGAGTGTCCAACACGAACACTCCCGTCTGTGTATTCACGAAGGTGTACACGTGTATACATCGGCCATTACTACCTCTACTGCACATCGAGCATATACGTACCCCACACACACGTATATAACGTACTATTGTTGCTGAGCAAGGCAATCACGGCGAAAGCGATTATCGTTTGCGGTATAGCTTACAGACGTACCTAAACTACTACATACCTAGGCATATATCTCTATACACATATATACACATATGTATGTATGTATATATATATATATATATATATATCGAAAGTGTGGTTAATAGTGTAGCGTGCGTATTACAGAGGCCATATATCTATATGCAGTAAAAGCCACTGAACAGAGAGAAAACAGAGGTTTTCGCAAGCTCGTACAATAGGCGAATATATACGAGAGCAGATAAGCTCGAGACAGTGGTGAGGGTGAGTGTAGAGTAGGCTAGAATAAATGGAGTAGGCTGAATGCGATTATCCTGTAATATGCTACGTACGCACACCCCCACATACTTGTGCACATGTAAATGTATATGTGTATGTAATTTCTATTGCATGTGTGCAAGTCTATGGAATATATGATGATAAAATTGACGCTAAAGACGGACGAGGAAAACAGCTGAGAAAAGAAGTCAGAAAAAAGAGGTTACCGCGGATAACTGGAAAAGATAATGAGCTGGTGAACCATGAGAAATCTTGAGTCTCGGTTTCGCTGCTCGGCTGGCATAGCTTGTCGGCTATTGAGTCGCGGCTATTCCCGCTTTGCAAAGTGTGCGTATAGAACTTGCCGTATTTACGTATGTGTTTGTGTGCATATGTAAATGTATAACGGCGGTACAGAAGCGAAATTAGAGACGTTCGGGAAAATTTTCCCCGTTTCTAGCATTGCGTATACGGAGAGGAGTGTTATTTTATGCGTAGAATTTTGCCGCTAGGCGGGAAGGAAATAGAGCTTGAGAAAAGAAGGGGCCGAGGTGCACAGGTTGATGGAGGTGGCTAGCCAAAAGTAATGTGAGATTCCATTATTTTAGTTATGTTTTTCTATGTCATCGCGCAGTGTGAAGATTTCC
This sequence comes from Ophion obscuratus, assembly GCA_964007375.1. Lineage (NCBI taxonomy): Eukaryota > Metazoa > Arthropoda > Insecta > Hymenoptera > Ichneumonidae > Ophion > Ophion obscuratus. The sequence goes on along the minus strand of OZ023318.1, from coordinate 31,702,382 downwards.
GCGTTCTTGGAATTCTTCGTAATGAGCTGTCTTTTTAAGATGTCAATGTCATCCTATGTGACAGGGCCAAAAACTCGAAATTTTTTTTTTGCACAGTTTGCAAAAAATGTGTGCGTGTTGTATGGACCCGGTGGAATAATGGTGAGTCAACATTTTCCTTGTGTGAAGCGTGGGTGAACTTTTGGACGCGTTTTTTTCAAAAATGTTTTTTTTTTCAAATTATCTTTCGTGATATCTAAAAAACTCTTGAACGCATTTAACAAAAAATTTTAATCTGAAATTTTAATCTGAAATTATAATCTAAAATTTTAATCTGAAATTTTAATCTGAAATTATAATCTAAAATTTTAATCTGAAATTTTAATCTGAAATTTTAAGCTGAAAAGGTCGAAAAAAATGACAACTTGGAACTTAAGGTCGGAGCCTGAATTAGAAGGTCCGAAAAATCGTTTTTTGGTTGCTTACATCGATAGATAAACGATCCAAGAATATATTTACAAAGTTACAGAAGCCAATTGTAAACATTTTCGAAGATACAAGGCCAAAAGCAGAGAAGCAATTGATATTTGATATAGATGTTTCCTCCTATTGAAAACTTTGGAGCGCCTTTTCTCCAGTTTTCGTTTTCACGATTTTTCCAAGTTGGCGGACGTGATAGCAAAAAAACTAAACGACCTATTGAATGAAACCAAAGTTTATTTTTTTCAGTATGAAAATTTCTTCTAAGTGAATTAAAAATTGTAAAAGACTATAAACAATTTTTATAGCACGTTGAAGTGTTTTTTTAACATATTTTTTTTCAAACCTGAGAAAAGTTATAATTTCACGATTTTTTCAGCTTTTTCTTAGTTCACCTGGAAGAAAGTTATATGACAATTGAACATTTTATTGGTTTTTTTGGTTTCGGTCATGAATTACGAGCTGCATTTTTCCCGCCGATTGGGAACTGCAGTGGCAAGACGAACATGGAATAGGTTGATAAATCTGCAGTCATTTATTGTTTCATGTTGAAATTTTTGTATACATTTCACATGTATTCAAATATACATGAAAAGATACCTCAATGTTTACTGGGCTGACTTGTTTTCTGCCCTTCTAAAAAAAAATCCAAAAAAAAAACGCTTTTCTGGACCTTCTGATTCAGGCTGCCGCCTTAACTTTTAAAACCGTGCCAAAAATGCAATTTTCGATATTTTCACTTTACTCTAGTTACGGCGATAGACTCAGGTCTACAAATTAACATGCCGTTTGATTCAAATGACAAGAAGCCTCCAGAATCACGGGAGCCGTCAACCAACTTTTTTTACACACGAGTTTCTTCCAAACGCTGTAAAGTCGATTCAACTCGGCATTTCCGTTTGATAAAATTCTGAGGGACTGTAAAAATGTTAATGTGTGGTAAAAATTAAAAGATAGTGTGTTTCAATGGTTAAAAAAAATCCCAAAAAAGCGAAAAAAAATTGCTGTCCCACGGGATAACCCGTTAATTTTACTTCGGTAGAAAGAACCGCTAATGACTTGGAAAAAAGGGGAAGAGTGTCGAAGAAAAAAGCTGTTACGATTTACTAACGAGTACGCTTCGAACTCTGATCGGGGGCTCTCTTTGTCAATGGAATCTCACATTACCTTGGGTAATGTGAGATTTCAGGATTTCCAGGTTAAAGATTACATAATTTTATTCACGTATTTTTATCCCATAGTGCAATGTCAAGATTTCCGAGTTCTCGGAATTCTTTATAATAAATTGTTTGTTTGAGATGCTTTTTGCTTTTTTTAAAGCTTAATTTTGCTTCGGTAGATAGGACTGGTGATGAATTGAATAAAAAGGAAAGAGCAACGAATAAAAGTGCTGTTACGATTTACTAACGAGTACGCTTCGAACTCGAATCGAGGGCTTTCGCGGTTATAGTGGTTTCCTCTCGTCTCGGTACGAGGGCCTCGTGGAGAGCGAAATTGGCACTCTCGCTCGCGCGAGAGGCATTCGGCTACGACGTAATTGCTGGAAAAAATTTTGAGAGCCGAGAGAAAAGGAGCAAGACGTTCCAGAAAAGGAAAGGGGGAGAGAGAGAGAGAGAGAGAGAGAGAGAGAGAGAACGATGGATGGAGAAAGAAAAAGGAAGAAATGAAGGAGCGAAGTTTCGAGCACTGGAGCATTCGACGAGCATCGAAGTTGGAAAAGTAGTAAAATTTTCAATATTTTGGAAGATTTTGCCAGTCGTTGAAAAGGCGCTGAGTTGAAATTCCGGACTTTGAATTATCAGAACGCTCAAAACTCCGAAAGAATACTACCTCGAAAGATGAAAACTTCGAAAGAATTTTACCCGAAAGACCAAAACTCCGAAAATCTGAACACCGTCAAAATAATTCGGCTACGGAAGTTTTACAAGTTTCAAAATGTTCAACAAATCGACGAATCATTTAAAGATTTTTTTTATTAAGGGGTCAGGCCACTGTAGAATTTTCGAAAAATCGATTTGTTTTTAAATGGTCCCCTAGGACCTCAAAAATGATGTCCCAAAAGATTATGGCCGGGAAAAATCTCTGAGTATTCGGTTTTCGAATTTTAGTACAAGGCCGCCTGGTCCGCAGCGAGCTACTCAAAACTTCAAACGCGTTTATCTCAAAACTGCATTTTTTAAGTTGGCCGGAAACATAACTCAGACAATTTTCAACGGATTCACTTGAAATGTTGAATATATCTTGAAAAATACATTGTCTATGGAAGTACGTAGGATTTTTTTTATATTGCACAGTTCATTTGTTAGTAACAATCATCTGACGATTTTTTAGGCAAATTTTTCACTTTCCACTTTAGAAGTGCGCCATTTGGTCAAAAAACAATATATGGAAAAAATTCTACGTACTTTTATAGCAGTTATTATATATAATCGAAAAAAATTCATTGGCTCATTATAATTCAAAAATTACAGGAGCTGTTTGTCCGGCCATGGACCCTGGAAAAACGGAGACGTCATCGCAAAAACGCTGCACAGCCGCCATTTTGAAATTAATCGCTTCAAAAAAATGATTGTATACAGGCACTGATATGTATCATAAACACCCTTTTTTGTAATCTCGATTTATTTTGTACTTATACTGAAAAAAAAATCCCCAAAAAGCCTATTTTTTCGGCCTCTAGAGTGGCCCAAGGCCTTAAGAAGTGATTTTACATCAATTTTGAAATTTGCCTAGACAATGTTATACGTTCCACATAATTTACAGTCAACTGTGTAGACTTTTGCTGGGATAATCTTGGCGACCCTTGTAATTTTGGAACATTAAGGGCGGAGTAAAGTATTCAAATTTTTTTTTTCATTTTTTTTTCATTTTTTAAATGAATGCATAATATATCAAGAATATTGTGTTAAAATTTCAAGTCGATCGGAGTAAAATTGACGAAGTTATGAGTATTTGAGCGTATACTCCATGCCGTTCTCTTCTCTTCTGCGTTTTTCAAACCGTTTTTCTGAGACTTGTCATATTTGAAGTCCGTGTGCACGATAACTCAAAATCTACTGGACCAATCGCTTTGAAATTTTGCACAGTACTTCTTCACATAATTCACCAGGTATTGTCGAGAGCTTTTTTGTTTTTTATTAATAATTACTAATTTTTCAACAACAAATTAGTCGATTTTTTTAGCGAAAATCGGGTTTTTGGCTCCCAAGTGCTACGAAAAATCGAAAAAAAAAATCCTCCCATCATTACCTCGAGAAATATCTCCTTTAACAAATGCATTTTGATTTTTTTGTTTCAAATGATTCTGTTGCGAGTTATGGCGCACACCGCAAACCAACTTTTTTTCGAAGCGCCTCCGGGGTTTAATTTTCACTCGCTCAATTTTGAATATTTTGCAATGCAAATTTAGGAGAATGTTGTTCAAATGTTACTTTATTATATGTAAATTTTTCAATAACCGAACACTATTCGTTACGCCAAAAAAAAATCTTAAAAACACGCCTTTTTTTCGCCGAATTAACTTTACCCCGTCGTTAAAATGAGAAATTTTAAACCGTCGGCGCATTCAAAGTTCGGAATTTCAACCCGGCCCTCATGTCAAGATCATGCCAGCGCAAGTCTACACAGTTGACAGTAAATTGTGTAGAACGTATAATATTATCTAGATAAATTTCAAAATTGACGTAAAATCAGTTCTCAGTAAAAAAAAAAAAAATCTTGAAATAATTCTTCGATTTATTGAAAATTTTGAAACTTTTAAAACTTGTTTAGGCGAATTATTTTGACGGTGTTAGGATTTTGGGAGTGTTGGTCTTTCGTGTAAAACTTTTTCGGAGTATTGATCTTTCGGGGTACTATTCTTTGGGAGTTTTGAGCGTTCTGACCATTCAATGTTCGGAATTTCAACCCGGCGCCATTTTGACTTTCGGAACATTAAAATTCGGAATTTTAAACCGTCGGAGCATTCAGAGTTCGGAATTTCGACCCGGTTTCGTTGAAAATGGAGAATCTTGATTGAGATGCTTCCACTTAATGACGAATGATTCAACAATTATTTAACGGTTGGCTTTTTATTAACGTGTCCTTCAAGGGGTCACCAATATTGGGAAATAATTTAACTAGCTCGTCTCTTGGTAGTTGAATTTTTTATCTACAGGGTATCGACAATCTGTCATCGAGTTTTGCCTTTGTACATGGCAGTTCTTCGGTTCGGATTGATTTGGAAATTCAATCACACCATTTCTTCTACCGACGTATCCGTGGACAAAAAACTCTTGAAGAGTGCTTTCCCTCAGCTATTGCTATTTATATCACGAGGGCTCGATTCGCTTCGGAAATTCAATAAAATCATTTATTCCCTACGCGTTTCGTAGAGGAAAACTTTTGGAGTTTGTCTTCTCGGAATTGTCGGTAAATTTTCGTACCAAAGAGTGCGAAACATTTTGAAATTAGAGCCATTAATATTAAATACCCGAGATGTATTCAATTTCATATTAATATTGTATAAACAATAAATAAATAAAATTGAATATCAATATTAAGTAAATATGTAATAAATTTAATTAAATTTAATATTAAATGAATAATTAATCAATTAAATTTAATATTAATATTAGATGCCCGATTAATATTAATATTACGTTGATACGATATTTTAAATAAGAACTGTTTTTATTTACGCAGCTTTAAAAATTCATGCAATTTGGCGTTCGAATGCCTCTTTTTTTAAAAAGATAATAACAATGTTCCACACCGTGAAATTTTTCCACGAAGAAACATTTGCATAAATGTTATCTATATGTATGTGCATACGGAGGAGACAACAATGACCGAGGGGCAGACACGAAGGCAAAGAAGAAGAAGCGTGACAAATTGTGAGGTTGCGAAGAGAATCCAATTGACCCGAGAAGCTTTCACTCGTACATTTTATCTGTTCGCTTCTACACACGTATACGTATACACATGTTTACGAAGGTTATCGCTCAACGATAATTCTCATCTGGCTAAAGTTGCGTGGTACCAATTTTATATAAACATGTCCACGGGTCATTTCAGGCCGAAGCGGCAGGTGTCCATCGCTATTTGTTCGTCCATTTATTTTGAACGTTGCGAATGAACGCGGAAAACGTGCCACATTAACATTTCTAAAAAATGATCGAGCCTCAACCGGCCTGCCAAAATTTGGAGCCCCAAAATACGGCGATTTTCAATATTTTTTTCCGATAAGAGTATTCGGTTTATGAAGTCGAAATTTTCCACGCCTCTCATGGATAGCCTTGCCAAGTTGCAGTTTTTTAAATTGAATTCTTCTATAAGCGATGAAATTATTATTAATAAAAAAAGTGGCGTCTTGGCCGCACGGCCAATCTGACCACTAGGGTGATCCGAAATAAAAAAACTTACTTTTAGTATTACAATGAAACTTTCGTATAACTGGATGGTTTTTTGAACTTCTGAAAATTACGAAAATGGCCAGGTGTAAAAAAATAAGTTCGATTTTCAATCAAATAGATAACTTTAATTATGTTTTATTAATAAATGGATGAACATATTTAAAAATGATCCGGTTATGCGATCGAAAATGTTATAAACTATGCTCTGTCTGAATTTAAAGTGAATCGGACGAATAGATTTTGCGATATGACTTACACCGTTTAAAGGATTATATACAGTTGAAATTTTTGAAAAATCGATTTTTCATTTATGTTACTTTCGTGATGTACCTATATTTAAGTACACACACAGAACATTTATTGTCAATCCTGCGAATATTCTTGAAGTTACACGTACATTTGTAATGACGTGCCAGAGCGTTCGAAAGTGCTTTTAAAACTTTAAACGCGTTTTTCGCAAAACTGTGTTTTTAAAGTCGGTGAGCAAGATTTGTCGGAAACGGCTGAACCGATCAGTCTCAAATTTTAGCACACTCTTTTCAAGTATATTTTTAGTAATTAATCGAAGGTTTTTCCTCACCGATAAATATTTTCCATTTTATAAACAATTTAAGGCCTGAATTTTTACCAAAAATCGATTTTTTCCTTTGAGAAGCCACCAATTTGTCAAAAAATATTATTTTGCTTATTCCATCGATCAATTACAAGATAATCCATTATATGAACGAAATATATTTAGTTTTTTCATTTTAGCTGATCCAGTCCAGAGATATCGTGCTCACCGCAAGACGCCTCTTTTAGAGGTGGTCCCGGAGATCATCTATAGCAGCTTTCAAAATAAGTATTTGTACAAATAAAAAATGTTAAAATACAGTTAAAAGTTACCATAATATGTGTACAAATTATTACGTTAATAGGCTTAAAGGTCTTCTCGAGAAAAATTCTTGAAAAATCGATCTTTTTGTGCCTCCGGACTGTACATAACCCCTTAAAAAACACAGTTTCGAGAAAAATGCAAAAGGAAAAAGTTGTTCGTAGCGCAGTGGGCGATTCGGCCCTTCACAAAAATCCTCACAACTCGGTCATTTTTTGAAACATTTACAAAAATTTTGTTCGAATCTGAAGTTAGGAACCTAAGCGATAAAACTATGCGATAAATTCTGTTTGCGAAATTTCAAGCTCGTAAATATTGAAAAATCCGATTTAAAAATGTATAAGGGGTAAGGCCACAGTAGAATTTTCAAAAAATTGATTTTTTTCTTCCACTAAAACGGTGCTTTATCGTCATAAGAACAAGTTACTATCCGATTTATAGCAAGATATTTTTTTTTTCACCGACTTTGAGAGTATAACGTGTAAGCCCACCTTTGACACGGCTATAGAGTAACTAAAACTTTAAACGCGTTTTTCTCGAAATAGCTTTTTTCCAATTGGCGTGACAAATAACTTCAACAATTTTCCCTCGATTTACTTCAAATTTAAAAGTTATGTTCCTTATTGCATTTCGCAGAAAAGTACGTACGGAATTTCTGATTAATCGAAAACTTTTCATTATATGAGCACTTTTATACGAAATGTTTCACTGAAAATTCATTCAAATACCTACAACTTTTGAATAAAACAATATTTTTTAATTTCCGTACGTTCTTCTCTAGGTATTCTAATGTAGATTGACGAGCATTTTTGTTTTTTGTTTTAGGTAAAAAATTGTGGATGCTAAATGTTACGCCGCGGAGCGCCTAAAAAATCGGTTGTCTGTAAAGTCGGTTTACTGACGATAGTTGAACGTGACAACGTCATAAGAAAATGCTGATGGAATGGTTTCATTTTTCAAAAGAAAATTTTTATTTTGTTTGTTTGATAGATATTTTGTATGGATATAGAGAAGGAGGTAAATGGAAATCACAATTGAATTGATCAAGTTACATTTATTTGTACGCATAAATACAATTATGTCAATTTTTATTTATTTTTTTTTACAATGTACATATTTTTTGCAAGTATGAATGTGCTTTGAGCAATTGTTTTACAACTTTTATTTTTTCATAAAATTCTTCGTTCAGAAAATCATTTTAAATTTACAAAATACTTGAATAAAATGTATTGTTTAAATTTCTACTCGACTGTTAAAATTTAATTTTTGGTTTTATTATTTTATAACAATAAATTTTGTATTGACATTATTTCTTTCAGCAAGTAAACTGAATAAAAGTTGTTGTTCAATTAGTTACTTAATTATTTTTGCAAATTTAATTGTAATTTGTTGTAAAAAAGTAATAATTTTGAATAATTTATTATAAGAATAAACTGTGATTAAATTATTGTTCATAAATCTTAAATTAAAAATTAAAAATTTGGAAACACCATTAAAATTTTTGTAACTCTAGCTTTTAAAAAGCCCGCCTCAATGTGTTTGACATAGGAGAAAATTGTTCCCTTTGACGGCTGGCTGGTCCAACCTGTCATTTCAGACACGTTGTTATGATATGTGGAAGATTTAACATTTATGTTTTAATTTTTTGAAATCATAGCTACGCTCGATAATTATTTCGATCGAATAGTAAAGCAATTGATTTTTACTCATCGTGAAATAGTTCTGTTAACTTATTGTTATAGTTTTGTCAATTATAGCATAACCTACAATCGTTGCACTAGCGGACCGATGCTATTTATTTTAATGATGAAAGCACGAATATTCGACAATATATCACTGAACATATATTTAATATCGAAAGAATCATGACCTTTATCGCCGCAATTATCGTTGCTATAAACAATTGACACGACATGCACTTTTCACTGCACTTCATACTTGACGAAAACATGTACATGTATTATTGTATAGCAGCTGTCCACGCGGACGCATCGCTCATGGCCTCTGCACACTGCGCGCGATGGGCGACAAGCGATGAGCGATATCCAATGAGAACTCGAGTATGACGGAAATGCTCTATGAGAGTGACGTTGCCATTGGATATCGCTCATCGCTCGTCGCTCGTCGCTCGCAGTGTGCAGAGGCCATCACTCAAGTAGGAGAGAGACGTCGAACGCTGCCGAACGCTGCCGAACGCGGAGGCCGATTGTGCCTCTTTGTCGCTCGTTCCGCGCTCTCGCTTACACTTCAAGCCTTAGATGGAACGCCTCAGAGCGAGGTAACGGCAATGAGTCATGCTTTTTCGTGCGTGCAGCCGGCTCCATCGATTTATAAGACGTTATCACGTCAAAAAAGATAACAAAATAAAATATTAGTAGTCGATTATTTTGTACATAAAAAAAACTAACAGCTTGATATTCATACTGAATAGATGTGTAATTAATTTTAGGAGTGAATGACTTTTTCATACGAAAAAAATGGTTAAATTCGCACACGATGTTATACCCGTTACTGTGGCGTAAGCCCTTAATTTATCAAAAAGGTATCCCTAACTTTTACCCATATTTCTGCACTGGAATAGAATTTTCTCCCTTTGTCGTATAAAAACGTCATTGTGCGTTTCCTCAAATGCACAATGCAGGAAAACGCAACCTTTTTCCATTCTCTAGGCAAATGAATAATTGAGATGGCACAATAACGCAGGTGGATGGCATTGGACGTGGAAATAAAGAGAAAATCATATGAATTTTGGTGGTATTGTATACTTACGAAACTGTAATTTTAGAAAAGAACTGTCATTTTCAACGTGTACTTTAATATGATGCACCGAGTATTATCGTCGATTGTGTCTGAAATCGACCATGGATGCACATGTATCGTTGAGATATCTGTACGTGTACTACGGACGTAAACTACCGCATTGAGGACTCCCCTATAATAAAAGCGTATACATAGCGTGTAGGTAGATATGTGAGCCTCCACCATCGCGAGGTATCGCAAATCTCTCGTCGATAATGGATGAATGCTAGGAGCGAGGGATACCGCGGGTTTATGCGCCAATCGGTTACGAATAAATCACGCTTGCCTCCGCGCACGAAACTCTCCCTGCCAACCCCGTGAGATGAAAACCCCGGTGAAGTACATATAAAATGGATACGTATGTGCATCGAGAAGTAGCACCGGATATGGGCATTGATACGCAGCCGTTTACTCTATAAATGTATTCATCGATTCCGATTCTTTGGTTAATACAAAAATCCATCGGACAACGTGATTCCAATAAAAAAAAAACGTAAAAACCCATCTCCATTTTCGAATTCATTCAACGAGCCTTGAAAAAATAAGTAATTTGTTTTTTACAAGTACCTAATCAACTTTATTTTCAGCCAATACATTCCGTTGGATGAATTTTCGGAAATTCATTTTGGGATGAGTTAATCGGAAACATATTGTTATATGTTTTCGATCAGCTTTCCAAATTTTAAAATAAGTCTCCTTATTTGCAAACTAGTTCAGGAAGCCTTTGGGAATTTGTTCATATTTTTTAATGAATGATACACTTTTTTTCAATTCAGGCAGTATTCTAGTCGAGAAATTTGAAAAAAAAATCGATGTTTTTTTGCTTTTTTTGAAAGTATAGACTTTTAACGATATACATGTGCTCAAACGAAAATTTGAAGATTACTAATATTGGGACCAACAAGCAAGACCAGAATAAGATCGATTGGTTGAAGCGACAAACTTAAGAAACTTTTAAGGGAGCTGGAACTGCTCGCAGGGAAGAACGAGGTTCGGAAAATCATCATCTCGAATTCGAGGAAGGCACACTTTACGGGGCAGAAATGCCCGATCAATATAACGTAAGTATAACATGCTATTATACTACTTAGATTGTTGCGGTTGTCTGAAATTATACTCAAAGCTTTAAACGTCTTTTTTTCGAATCGACCTCTTTCAATCTGGTGGTCATAAAATCTCGAGTTCCATTCAACCGATTGACTTCAAATTTTATATGGACCTTCAATTTGTATTCCTCTATCGTCCCTATCTTGGGCATTGCGAAAATATTATTATTCCTATTTAAAAAAAATTAAATACTTTGAAAAAATGGGGCGAAAAATTAACTTTTGTTTCACACCGTTGCTATTAATTTTTTTTCTCTTTGGTGCCTGCCATAATGACATCCTCATTGATCAAGGAAATTGGTTTTGTTTCTGTTTCAGATGAGTGGAAGCTCTGGAATCATGTCAACCGCCTCAACCCTTTTTTCCACGCCCATATTTAAAGGCCCGTAACTTTTTCAATTTTTATTTTCACGGCACATAAATTTTCTCGTAAGTTCTTCAAACATTAATAAAAAGACGTAGATCGTAAACATATTTAAAGGAAAAAAAAATGGATAGTAAAAATCTTTAACGTCAATTAAAAAATGGATAGTAAAAATATTAATTTTAAAAATGTTTGTCAACCCCATAAAAACGCCGAAAATTTAAACCTCGACTAGAATATTGCCTTAATACAAAAACCCATTGAAGATTTTTTTTACTCTAAAAATACACCTCCGCGTTTTCAAATTTGATTTTTAAGCCTGGGAAAAGTCATGAATGCGCTTTCTACCCATACGACGGCAACAACTTCTTTTTGGTTCAATACAATAATCCCCCGAGCAAAACTTTCCCGATGTTTCTTTTAATTAAAAAAAAAAAAAAAAAAAAAAACATCTCCAAATTTCCGAATTCAACCGAAAAGCCTTGGAAAAATCGATCATCCTTTTTACAAATCCCGATTTGTTAAACCCATTTTAGATCGATTTTAGTCAGCGTTCTGGGCTTCAATCCTCATCGATATAAAATTTCGGTAATTGGTGTACAATTTGTGAGACTTGGGAGATTTTTCTAAATAAAGCAGACGTCCACAGTATCTTACAAAGAATATCATTTGCCGTCGATTTTTTTGAAACTCGTACATGTAATAATGCATTGACAACTATGCGACACGTATTTTTTTCCTCTTCGGCAAAATGGTTTTAAGGGGGGAATCCACCCCTCAACGAAAGGCCTGTCGAGGGGTGGGTTTGCAGTTTCACCCACAAGCAGTCGAGCGATCTGAATGAAACAATAATCAAAATTCTTCTAATGTAAAGCGATGAAAAATCCCCCCTATAATAATTGAAAAAAATAAATTAAGGGGTGACACGCTTTTCTTTAAGAGGTCCCTTCCCCCCTTAAAAACGTTTTTCCGCAGGTTAAAAAAATACGTATCTAATAGTTTCCAATGCTTTGTCACTGTGTGAGTTCCAACAAAATCGATGGCGGACCCTAGTTTTCGTTACGTTCGATAACGTTGTGTCTACGAATAACTTTCGATTGAGGGTGAGATTATATTTTTTGGCTGTTGGAACATGGATCTTTGATTTTCTCCAGCTCTGATACGGCGGTCGGTGTCACGGTGCAACGGGAATCAACCACATTGCGTCGGATGCACCATGAGGACGAGTAAGGTATGATTCTCATTGCATAGAGAGGGAGCAAGGAAGAGAGACGGAGAGAGGAAGAGAATAGCGGGCATGAGAGAGAGAGAGAGAGAGAGAAAGAGTGAGAGAGAGTGAAAGAGAGGGTGAAAGAGAAAGAGAGAGAGAGAGAGAGAGAGAGAGAGAGAGAGAGAGAGAGAGAGAGAGAGAGAGAGAGAGAGAGAGAGAGAGAGAGAGAGAGAGAGAGAGAGAGAGAGAGCGGTTTGGCACGAGCTATCCGTTGCACCCGCTGTCGGCAGTCCGTAAAATTGCCTCACCATATTGTTCCTCGTAGCGAAGTGCTCGGCGTGCTCACCGTTCGCGTAATGGCTCTTTGTCCGTTTCACGAGACGCTCACTTGATGCTTCAATATTACATATACACCGTCCCTATGTGCACCCTACACTATTATGCGAACATCCTTGTAATATCTGTTTTTTTGTTGTTCTTTTACGAATACGTAAAAAAAGAACAAGGAAATGCATACAGGGTGTCCCAGAACTGAATGCGTTCACTGAAATGGGGGTGTTGGGGGTGAAATTCTGAAGCGATTGATATAAGCATGTGTGGGTCTCAGATGAACCCCTGAATTATTGTTAATTTTTAACGGCGGGCCAATCAGGTGCGCCCGATGAACCGGCGGACGTCTGTGAGCGATACGCCGGCTCGTTGGGCACACCTGATTGGCTCGCCTTTAAATATGAATAATAATTCAGGCATTGGTCTGAGACCCACACATGCTTATATCAATCGACTCAGAATTTCACCCCCAATTTCCCATTTCGGGGAGCGCATTCAGTTCTGGGACACTCTGTATATTGAGCAATGTTGAGGTGATGCGACACACATGCTCGGTCGGTAAAAATCCTGCAACAAAGTCTCCTCTCAGACGGATAACGTTTCGGGACAATGACGTGATAGCCTGGGTTTGTCGTTTTAGCAGGTGATAGTGATTGTTCTCTTTCCGGAAATAACGATTAAGGGACATTACTGTGACGGGTCGAAAACATTGACTTTTTTGCATTATCTCAAAGTATACTTATTCAAGAATATGTGAAAACAATGTCAAGTTAGAATATTGAAAGTTATTCAAGAATATGTGAAAACAATGTGAAGTTAGAATATTGAAAGTTGAACAAGTTACAGACGATTTAGTGAGAGCGGGTAGCGCAACGATTTACGTATATTGAAACTCGCATTCGCGTTTTTCTCAAAATTACTTTTCTCTCGACCTGGCTGGAATCATGGCCATAATTGTCCGATTTTCAATTGTTTAAATGTAATCTCCGTAATTGCAGTTGATATCGTTGTACGCAGCCTTTTTTTCATTCGGTATTTTTAAGCTCCCGAATAAAAGTAAAAATTTGGCCAACATTACACATCTTTATAACCCCCGCCATTTTGTGAAATTCTTTTTTCGAACAAAATGGCTTCGTCCAACCAGAACTACACCTATATAGATTATGAAACATTTTTATTTGTATTGTTCGGACCAACCATTGTCAAGTTATCGATCCAGCTGTTGGACCACATTTTTTATACAGAGGCTACCTTCTACCTCAATAACGTTGTTATTTTTATTTTTTCAATGGATATTCATACCCAATACGTTTAATGGATGCTTAATGACATACTTTTCTTCCAAATTTCAAATCAATTATCGAGTAGACAAAAAACTCGGAAAAAACGCCCTTTTTCGGCCTGTCACAGTGGTGCCCTCCTTCAAGGAGTTAGCCACAATCCAAGATTGATTGTTAAAAATACATTTTATTGTCTAGATCATACTGAGTCTTTACGATTCTATTGAATTTTTTTTTCGCGACAAAACACCAGCGATAAAAAATAGTTTAATGTGTGCAATTTTACGTGCGGTTATAGGTAGGCAAGACGTCACGTCACCGGGGATGCAATTTGTTTGGCTATTTAGTACCACGATAAACATTTTCTAACAACGGATTAGCGTAAACTCTACACACACACACACACACACACACACACACACACACACACACACACACACGCGCGCGCGCGCGCGCGCGCACACGCACACGCACACGCACACGCACACACACGCACACACACACACACACACACACACACACACACACACACACACACACACACACACACACACATTCAACATTGAACTATCAAGGTTTGATGAAAAATGACGAATCTTGGCTGGCGAGTGAAGAGCATTGATGCCAACCTCAATGTCCGCGAAATTTTAGTTCCGTATTTCGGCAACACTTAATATTAATTAATGCTAATAATAAATAATCTCGTGACATCAAATACGCCTAGGTATAAATTAGTCAAAACTTTATTCTGAGGTTTATACAACATTCGCTGAAGCAGTTTTTTTCATAATAATCATCGATAATGTTATACTTTTTTCAAGTTGGCAGTAACACAAAAGTTTTTCTTATTTACGTAATAAAAATTTAAAAATGCATAATTTTCCCGTTTAATTAGCTATTTTATGAAAAATTATCATCTACAGAATAAATCTATACCTTGTGTGCATTTTTTGGGTCCGTTGAAAAAAAAATCATACATCGTAACTTGAGTCAACCGGACCGCTCCCACCTCTTTAATCGAGAGAAAAATCGGCATTTGCAAAACAGCGATGACGCTCGCATTCTGGGCGTGAAAAGAAATGATTTAAAGTAAATAAATTGTTTGTCAAATCTTGACCTACTATACTTTCGTTTAATATTGGATGCAATGCTACACTTAATGTAACGAAATGGGTAAATTGAAATGGGGAAAGTGAAAAAAAATGTTGTAAAATTTGCTGTTTTATTACTATATGTAAGTGAGTTACCATATAAAAAGCTCATAGATATTTTTTATTTTACGCGACTTTAGTAAATTATGTACTTCGAATGCCGATCATAAAACTAAAAGCCAGTGTCCGTTATGCCGGAGGCCTATGTGGAACGAGCACCGAATGTACTTATCCGTCGATTGTGGTAAATGTGAATAATAATAAGTCATTGAAGTAAACAAATGCGGAAAATATACGTTTTCAACAGTTAATCAAAGTATACTCTTTGGAAAGACGATCGACACAGTTTTTTTCCCTACCTACAAGCCTTCCTCTTTAAAAACCTCAAGGGACATTTTTTAAGTATTTAAAAAAAATGTGATCCTTTTCGTGCAAGTACGTATTTTTTCAACGCATCTCCCACTTCAAACGAATGTTTGGGCATTTACTTTTTGTTTGTCGTGAATAAATAATTTTGGGCCATGAGAAAGGACCATTGACAACAAAAAACGTCTATACAAAAAAATGTATATTTACCGAAATAAAACGATCTGAAAAACGTCTGGGGTCTGTGCGACCCCATGTGGAGTCAGAGGTACGTGGCGGTAACGTGCAGTCGAAGGGTTCAGAAAAAATGCTTCTTTGAGTATAATAACGTTCAATTTTCCTTCGGTTTTGAAGTTCATTATACGAGCATTACACAACACGATGTTCTTGCTCGGAATGCGACGGGCAGCGCTTGCTTAACATTTACTTGAGTCAACAATTTCTTCGAAATAAACAATAAGTTTAATTTAAATGGTTTTGAATACTTCGAAATTATTTTATACGATAATTTTCAAGTTTTTAACACGAATTTTCAAGTTTTATGCTGCTCTAGCTCTTCTTTGACCCAAAAATTCCGCATTTGCCTAAACATTCCAGTGGGGCACGAAGTTTCGCTCCAATCGGCTGGAGACTGGATTCATGAACAGCGGAAGATTTCGTGTCGAAAATAATGTTGGCCAATTGATTTGAGGAAGAAATTAGAATTGGCCAGTCGGACACCCGTTAACCATTTTCCAAGTCTAATGAATATTTAGGCAAAAGTCCACAGAAATGTCGTTACTACGAACAAAAATACGTCATTCGAACCGCATTTGATTGACGCAAACGAAGAAAAATTCTCAGCACGGTACATGTTTGAAGCTACTTGAGACAAAGTTCTCTCTCGTCCATCGACTCCCGTCCATTACGCACGAAGTCTGCCGTCAAGAAGGGGCATTCTTTATGCAAATACCCGCACACACTATTCACGAGTCGGTTCGACCGAGATAAGAAAGACGAAAAAGCGAACGAGGTGTGGTTTCCCAGGTGATTTTTTTTTCTCATTCTGCCAATGACGCGTGACTCGGTCTCTCAAGCTTTCGCGAGGCTTCGAGATTCCCTTTGCCTCGATGTATGTCTTCGGCTCTTTTCCTCGACGTTTCGCATTCTCCATCAGCTTCCTCCCGGCTCTCCTTCAACGGCCTACATTTACCTAGGTGGGTCAAAAAATTGCATTCTCGAAAAATACTTTTATTCGATCACCTTTTAGATATGTTCCCTGAAAATTTCCCAAAATTGAATGAGCTACAGCTTCTAACAGGCTGGACGAGCGGTAGCAGCACCATACTTCAAACTTTAAGGGGTACACCACTGTAGAATTTTCGGTAATTCTTTAGATAAGTTACTTTTCCGAAAAATGAGTTTGTTTGGGTTGAACTCGGAAATCAATTTTTTTTTTAATTCGGTAATTCTTTAGATTACTGACTTTTTCGAAAAATGAGTTTGTGTTGTTTTTTTTTGGGTTCCACCCAAATAAACCCAAGCAAAATCATTTTTCGGAAAAGTCACTTATGCAAAGAATTACCGAATTTGGCTTTTTGAAAAAAATAAGTGACTTCCGAAAAATGAGTTTGTTCGTTTGGGCTCAGCTCAAACAAACCCAAATCAACTCTTTTTTTGGAAAAGGCACTTATCTAAAGAATTACCGAATTGAACTTTTTGAAAATGATAAGCGACTTTTTCGAAAAATTGATAAGTGACTTTTCCGAAAAATGAGTTTGTTTGTTTGTGTTCAACTCGAACAAACCCAAACAAACTCATTTTTCGGAAAAGTCACTTAAAATAAATTTTTATAAAATTCGGTAATTCTTTAGCTACTTTTACGAAAAATAAGTTTGTTTGGATTCGTTTAGGTTGACCCGCAAAAAAACTCATTTTTCGGAAAAACAACTCTAAAGAAATGCCGAATTTTCAAAAAATTGATTTTTCAATTGTCTTGAAAGATGCTCCGAACCATCTAGATTAAGGGGGAAAAAGTTTGGTGCCTGTAAAACAAAGGTCGGCAGGCCCGTGTGGGTCTACGGTGGCAGTGGCTGGCTCATCTGCGACACGTCTACCATTTTTCTCGGACAATTTTTCAAAACTCCACGCAGCATAACTCCAACAATTTTCATTCTTTTCACTTCGAATTTGAAGCACATCTTCAAAATAACATTCCGAAGAGAAATAAGTACGGGACTACGCATGAGTTAATTATAACAATAGTTATTAACAAATTATTGTCCTTTTTTTCTGTCGAAAGTTGGGTTATCACTTTAAGGGCGGGGTAAAGTATTTAAATTTTTTTTTCATTTTTAAAAATTTTGTTAAATGAATGCATAATATATCAAGAATATTGAGTTAAAATTTTTATGCAATCGAGAAGTGTTCTCAAACTTATGTGCAATGAGCGCTAAGCGACCAAACTCTTCTGCGTTTTTCAAACCGTTTTTCTGAGACTTGTCATATTTGAAGTCCGTGTGCACGATAACTCAAAATCTACTGGACCAATCGCTTTGAAATTTTGCACAGTACTCTTTTACATAATTCACCAGGTATTGTCGAGAGCTTTTTTATTTTTTTTAATAATTACTAATTTTTCAACAACAAATTAGCCGATTTTTTTTAGCGAAAATCGGGTTTTTGGCTCCCAAGTGCTACGAAAAATCGAAAAAAAAAAATCCTCCCATCATTACCTCGAGAAACATCTCCTTTAACAAATGCATTTTGATTTTTTTGTTTCAGATGATTCTTTTGCGAGTTATGGTGCACACCGCAAACCAACTTTTTTTCGAGGCGCCTCCGGGGTTTAATTTTCACTCGCTCAATTTTGAATATTTTGCAATGCAAATTTAGGAGGATGTTGTTCAAATGTTACTTTATTATATGTAAATTTTTCAATAAACGAACACTATTCGTTACGTCAAAAAAATCTGAAAAACATGCCTTTTTTTCGCCGAATTAACTTTGCCCCGCCCTTAAATGCTCGCCAATTACGCAAAAATTAATATTTTCAACATCCCCTACGTATTTCTCTAGCCATACCCATGTAA
Source organism: Ophion obscuratus (assembly GCA_964007375.1). NCBI lineage: Eukaryota > Metazoa > Arthropoda > Insecta > Hymenoptera > Ichneumonidae > Ophion > Ophion obscuratus. Next base: position 31,683,979 of record OZ023318.1, on the reverse strand, counting down.
ATTAATATATTTTTTTTCAAATTCAAATTTGCTTGCCGCAGAGTGTCAAATTCAACATGGCTCGCGAGAATTGCTCCAGCATCACCATTTTGTATAATTTTTCAATATAATTTTTTTTTGCTCACTGGAAGATTTTGCTCACTTGTCCTTCCACCCAAAAAAAAATCCGAAAAATCACTTAACTTTAGGCGTTTACAGTGGTGTAAGCCCTTCAGCTCGTCTTTCTCGAAACACTGTTTTCAAAGTCGGTGGACATGATATCTCGAGAACCACTTGATGGATTGTTTTCAAATTTACAGGAGATAGGATGAGAAACATTTAAAGGTCGTTGACGATCTCACTTTTTTAAAAATCGATCTTCATTTTTTAATAGTTACGTAAAAATGACGATTTTTTTCAAAGGGTTTAAATGCTCGAGGATCAGCACTTCGCCATGTTGTAAAAAAAAATTATTTTCAAACTCGACGATCGTCAACGACTCGTACTTATTGTTAACTTGAATAACCTGTTTGGTTTTTAGATTTCGGATGAACCGTTTTTGCTGAAGAGTGTCCACCGCCAAAGGTCGCGAAGAAAATTTCATCATTCGCCCGCGGCCATGTTTTGTTGTTCTTCCGTATTTTTTGGTGATTTTTTCCAAAAGCTATCAATATACGTACCTTTGTGTTGAAAAAATGCTTTTCCGTTTCACCAACCGGTTCCCATAAAAAAACAATTGGAATTTAGTGATTTTTTTCGGGCCTCCAGGTAGATGTAGCCTCTTAATTAATACGAATTACCGACTTTTTTTTGCTTGACGCAAAACATTCCTCGTGAATTACGCGAGGGAAACAGTGTCCTCCGGCTCTCTCGATCTTTCCCTCCTGTGACTGTCCAACGTCCGTAACCTACTTTTTGAATAACGGACCCTCGCGCGATCTCATGCGTACCTTTTTTTCACCGATGTAACGAGTATTTTACAACTTTGCGTGTAGTAAAACGCGCGAGAGACAAGCGTTTCGCGTCAATTCGGAGAACAACGTCTTCGTTTTTTTTTTTTTTTCGAACGGGATTTTTTGATTGTTTATTACCTGATTTTTTTTATGTATTTTCATCAATCGCGTACGAAGCGATGACTTGCAGTACTCGCGTCTGCATAACTTCATTGCACAACGACAATGATTCTTTTTTGCGAGTATCTCACGTCACTTTTCTCTGGCTCGATGCAGCTAACGGACAATAGCATTGTTGTATTTTGCAAACAGGATGACGTTGACGTTTGTATAGTTGAAATGCCACGAAGTTTTTTTAATTGCCGCATTTTTTTTGCCATTTTTCGTGCACGAAAATAAGACGGACATTTGTTAGGATCCTCGTTGGAGATTTACAAATGGAATTTGACCGAAAAACGATGTTGAATAACGATAAAAATAAAGGAGTGAGAAAAATTAAAAAGCAAATTTTCATTGCGTTCAGACGATGTAAGCTTCAACGTAAGGAGGCGTACACAAATTCAGTAATGCCAAATTCCCAAATTTTCACCCCCCCCCCCCTTCACCTTCTCATGTACCAAGACGTGCGAGTGCTTTGTTGTCAATAATTGAGATTTTATTCACAGACATAAGTAATTACGAATGGTATGGCTTTTATACTCATTTTATTAAATATATATTCATCTAGTTTTATGGCAATTTTTAAGAACAAAATCTTTATAATTGAGCGAGATATATGCCTTGATTAGCCGACCAAAAAAATTCTCTTTATTGTCTCATCGATATCTTTATGAAAAGTTATCTATAAACAAAAAGTAAAAAAATTATCGATATATTATATATATACAAATGTAGCTATCGTTATGTGTAGGTGTGTCTTTATTTTAACAAAATGCCGACGTTTTGGACATTTTTTTCTATTTTCAAGCCTCTTTTTTCTATTCAAGCAGTCTTTAGAAAAAAGTAATAAATATATATGTAGTCACGAGCGATATGACCGTTCTTCATCTTCATTTTATTTCACAAAATAATAAGAGCCTGCACTTCGTCCATTGCGAACGATTCCACACCTGTAGGGACTGAGGGCACTACCCGGTCGCGCTACCTATCCCATGTAGGGTGATCGGTAGTGGCCAATGATTGGCCGATGCTCGACGCCAAGCTTGCCAACATTGGCACTCGAGCTTGGCCCGATCATCGACCGAGCCTTGGATGATAAGAGCGGCTCGATATTCGCAATCAATATTGGCCCTAGAATGGCTTATGGGAATCGGCCAAGCATCGCGTAGGAGTTCACTCGAGAATCGGCCAACAATAAGCCCCCTCAACATTGCCATCATTGGCACTCGAGCTTGGCCCGATTATCGACCGAGTCTTGGCGGATAATTGTGACCCAATATAGATCACCAGAATTGGTCCTGCACTGCCAAAAAAAAAAATTAATTATTTTTGTATTGTAATTCGTCATTACCTGGTCTTTCAAAATGATTACTTCGAAGAAAATATTTCACCCATATGGGGCTCGAAACCTTGAACTTCCCTACTCATAGCCAAGCACGCTGTCCCTACGCTACCGAGTGCTTGTAAAATTTGAATCGCAGATATGGCAAAAGGTACCAAATGGATTCTCATCATTATTTGTATCACATAAACTATATCAATTAGTTAATATCATCGTGATAATTAGAGAGTGTTATCGAATGACATGTTATAGAATTTTCAAACCTAACCTATATATATAATTCCTCTCTCTCCACCTTCTCTACCCCCACAACCCGTTAATATGTGTGTTGCAATAAAGACAGACCATTAGTTCATTAGTTCAAGTTTAATTTGAATAAATAAATATATTTAAAATGAATAATTCCAATAATGGAATGTAATAGGAAAAATTTGATTTCACGAAAAATCTAGTTAATTCAAATAAAAAATAAATAAATAGACGCGGTTAGTTAATATTGATAGAATTTTTGTCAGTGTAGGATGGTTCATAAAAATCGGCAGAACATCGCGTATGAGCTCGTTCGAGAATCGGCCAACAATGAGTGCATTGATTTGGTAGTATATTTGTCAAGAATAATCTCCAATGGACTCGTAAAGAGTATTTATCTCGTCTCTCAATGACTTCAACGCGAAACAATGAATCGTCAATATACGAATTGCGGTTCGATCATGCGTTACTCAGCCGAACATTGGCCTCGTATCGGCAAAAACATGATTGGCGAGTCTATACTTCGCCAAACATCGACCTCGTATCGAACATTGTCCTCGTATCGGCAAACCAATGATTGGCGAGTCTATACTTCGCCAAACATCGGCCTCATATCGATAAACCAATAATGAACAAGTATATACTTGGCCGAAAATTGGCCTCGTATTGGCAAACCAATGATTGGCCAGTCTATACTTCGCCAAACATCGGCCTTGTATCGACAAGCCAATGATTGGCGAGTCTACTTTTGGCCGAACATTGGCCGCGTATCGGCAAACCAACGATTGGCGAGTCTATACTTCGCCAAACATCGGCCTCGTATCGACAAGCCAATGATTAGCGAGTCTATACTTGGCCGAACATTTGCCTCGTATCAGCAAACCAATGTTGGCTAGTCAATACTCAGCCGAGCATTGGCGTACAATTGGTTAATCGATCATCTTCCCGCCAACATTGGTCCACGTATTGGCCGTTACGGTTCGATTGGCGAAACCTACATGGGCGTTCTCACTAAAGTAACTGTAACTCCGTCAATTTGCGGACTTGTGTCTAAAAATGTTGACATCATATTTTTGAATATATGTACTGTCAGAATTATAAAAAAACAAAGAAAATGTTTTTTCAAATTTTCCTTGGAGAAAGGGGGAAAGCTACTGTGCAAGTTCTTGCACAGTGACTTCCTCCCTTAAGAGGAGGGTAGGGGTTTGCGCTTTTGAAAAATCGATTGTTTTTTGTCTTTTCTTATAGTTAAACATTTGAAGAATATAATCCCAAAATTTCAAGTCGATCAGTTTTTTTTACGCTGAAACTCCTACCATCCCCTTAACTGACATTTCGTATGGAAAGCTGTCAACTTTCCACAGCACAATTGCAAGTCTTAAATTCAAAACTTGAACATGCAGAAATTCTGCTATTTCTGGCAGCTCTACAATCGTGACGCACCCCCCCCCCCCCCGCCACGTATACTGTAACGCCTGGCCGGACCCCCAAATTGCGTTACGTAATTTCCGTACGCCCCCTAATAAATGACTCGTTGCACTTCATTCTTATTTATTCTACCCTCGAAAAACTCACAGTCGGACATGGAATTGAATAATAAAAAGAAATTATCGTCCCATCCAGTCGCCGGTATGACGAAAAAGAACTTCTCCAAAAAATAACGAATAACCGAAAAAGCCTCGAATGGGCGAAAAATAATTTATTGCCAAGTCACGAGAAACGCCCGAGTCCACTGACGGTGGAATAAAATTTTTGGATACCGCGAAGAAGAACCTGCAGGATGAGCGGGAAGAAAAAAAAAAGAAAACTCGTCCAGATAAAATGGAAAATGATTACATCGCGTTGTCGTTTGTCACTCTTGGTGGACGATCGAGCGAAATGTGGCTTTGACAAACAGCTCCGGGTGTGTATATCGGTACCCGCTATAACTTTCGAGGGATAACGGTTATTGGAAGCTGCACACCGGAATTTCGCGCGAAATGGTAGAACGAGACAGAAAAGCTGCGATGCCGATTGACAAATGTTGACAGCTACGGAGAGCCGCGTGTGCGTGGGCGTTACCACGTGCCACGTACGCTTTTCCCCGCGCACACACGTTTATACGAGCACGCGCCTGTGTATTGATCATCCACATAGCTTTGGTTACACAAGAGACGAAGTTATTTTTCATGCCCCTAGTTATATTGACCGTCCGAGGCTCGCTATAGCCAATCGATCATCGCGGAACGAAGAAAATTGCGACTTACTTTCGAAGTTCGTGATAAAAATACATCCAGATGTTTGAGCAACGAAAAATAGAAGGAAAAAATAACTCACTCACGAAGTGAACTTTTATTTAAAATTAAATTTATTTTTAATTGAAATTAAGCGTATATTAATTATAAAAGTGAATTTTTTTAAACTTAAAATAAAACATTTATTTATTATATTTGGACACCATTTTTTTTGGGATTTGAGGAGGGGGGGTTATTTGCTAGTTTTTTACCCTTAGACCCTATGTCCTAATTGAGATGATTTTTTTTTCGTTTTTTTTAATTGCCGGAAATTTCGCCTTTAAATCGTCATAACTTTTTGTTTGCGACTGCCATAGCACGAAATAACTTTTGTTGTATTCTGCAATGTATGTTTATTGTAAATAAATTATTATTTGATACAATTGGTTTTGAGCAAATGGCTCGTGCTTCCAAAGTCTTAAAAATGCGTAAACGTATGAAAAATGTGAAGTTCTAAATTCATTATAAAAAAAAACTATAAGCTGTTTTGAACTTTGCTTCGTTTTAACAAGTTCTCTAGTTTATACCCTCTCCAACGGCATGCTAAATGTCAGAAATCATTCATTTGTGGTCAAAATAAAGAGAATAAGTTTTCGTTTTATAATGAATTTGGAAGTTGACATTTTTCATACATTTACACATTTTTAAGACTTTGGAAGATCAAGAGTCATTTTCTTGAAACCAATTGTATCGAATAATGATTTATTTATAATAAACATACATTGCGGTAAACAACAAAAGTTTTTTCGCGCTATTACAACCACAACGAAAAAAGTTATGACGATTTAAATGCGAAATTTCGAGTAATTTGGAGAAAAACAAATGAAAAAAGTCATATCTCAATAACCGTCACACTTAAGGGGTCTTTTCACTTCAGACGCTAAAAAGGCTATTTTCATGATTTTTTTTATAGGTTTATATTATAGATATTGATATAAAAGTTGTTACACTTAATAAATACACTTTCGAAATACATTGAAATTTTATTTATTTATTTAAGTCATTATTTATAGAAGAAAATGGTAGTTAAAAAAAGTCCTGAAAGATTGTAGGTCTGCGCTGTGGATAAAAACTCGGAGATGGACCATCCGAAACAAAAAAATCAAACGGTTTTAGATTCAGTCTGTTAATGACTATAGCGCATATCATACGATTTGTGATATGTGCAAAAATAACAAAATGGCGCACATTTTTCGAAAAAAACAAGAAAAACGTGTTTTTTCACCGTTTTTGGCAAAAAAATAGTAATTATCAAAATTTGAAAAATCCTTCATATTCGCTATAGCTATAGTTGTGAAAAAATAGGCGGTTTAAATGTCATAAGGATCGGTTCAATAGTTACGAAGATTTTATCAACAAGGCGTCGAAAAACGTTGTTTCGAGAAAACCGCGTTTAAAGTTTGTTTGGGTTACATAAATGCATTGAATTTTTTTTTAAATGTATTTCGAAAGTGTATTTATTAAGTGTAACAACTTTTATATCAATATCTATAATATAAACGTATTGAGAAATTCATGAAAATAGCCTTTTTAGCGTCTAAATATACCCCTTAAGACATAGGGTCTAAGGATGAAATAATTTGCAAATGACCCTCCTAAACCCCCATAGATTTGTGTTGGTCCATGCGCCACACACCCTATGTAATATAATGAACTATTTATAATGATTATTATAAATTCAATATATAATTATATCATATAATTATAATAAATATAAATCATCTATAAATAATAGTAGTAATATTTTTACTATTATTTTTTCAAAAATTATATTTTATTTCGCGATCGTTTGTAGAAAATTGCTGAATCTCTGTATTTATAGTTTTCAATAGAAATTCTTCGGGTCCAGTTTTATGGCTTTGGAATAATAAGAAACTCACGGATTCGCCGTGTAAAGTTTGGCTGTCCAGCTTTTTACACACACCCACACACACACACACACGCCGAATTCTTGAGCCACTTTCAGTTTCGTATATTAACAGCCAAATTCCTCCTCATTATCAATTTCCCTGAAGACTTGTTGTACAGCTTTATTTATTAGTTTATTTATTTGCTTTTCGAGGCCTCGGTTCGTTTCATCTTCTCACCGAATGAGAGATCTCAATGCTTTTTCTTTGCTGTTTTTTTTTAATTCACTCGATCTCTCCGTCTCCATTACTCTCGCCCCTTTTTCATCTCGGAGACGTTGCTTCGGGCGAGCTCCGACGGGACCTTTCGGTACACGGCAAGTTCCCATCTCTTTTGCTCTCGAAACTTAGCGGGAGTCGCTTTTCTATTTTCGGCTTGCACACACACACACACACATGGACACGGAAATACACACACTGCATCTCCGTCTTGATCATCTCGTCACCTCGTGTGGCTCGGATCTCACTCTTTAGCCGTGAAAACGTGAGACGTTTTGGAAACGTAGGCGGCTTTATGTGAGCTGTACGCGGCAACGCACACTTTTTCTCTCGTACCCAATGAAAACCTGTACTTTACGACTTTTTAGGAGCAAAATTAATTCACCATAAATTACAAACGTTCTAGAGGTATGCTCAAGTTTTTTTTTGTCGGGAATTATTATACGCGGTTTTGAATTACTTTTTGATTGAGAACTTCGACTATTTCGTGATACTTGCAAATTTGGCGAAAAGTCGTGCTGATAATGTGTGCTTGCACGTCGCGCAGTGTTTTGAAAAAATTGGCTTCGCTAAAAATACGGTATCTTATTTTTTGGATTGATTTTATCAATTGTCAATCGGACGGATGTATATATATTTAAAAAATTATGTGTTTTGAATAGATTTATACTTTTAAAAAGTATTACTTTAAATAAATATTTAAAAACCGTATTTTTGAAATTTCAAGCTAATGCAGACACACACACACACACACACACACACACACACATGTCTGCATTAGCTTAAAATTTCAAAAATACGTTTTTTAAATATTGATTTACAGTAATATTTTTTAAAAGTATAAATATATTCAATATACACAATTTTTTAAATATATACATATTTTTATACTTTTGTAAAATATTACTTTAAGTAAATATTAAAAGACGTATTTTTGAAATTTCAAGCTAATGCAGACATATATATATATATATGTCTGCATTAGCTTGAAATTTCAAAAATACGTCTTTTAATATTTACTTAAAGTAATATTTTGCAAAAGTATAAACATATTCAAAATATATAGATTTAAAGCACGTAGCTTTATGGCTCAGGATCGAAGGTTTAATTTGCAAAGAAGATTTTTCAAAAATTTAAAAAATTAACCAAGTCATGAGTATTTTTGCGAAGGATCAGATCGCCTACTGAGCTATGGTGAACCGCTTCGTTGCCATTTGTCTTTTTTTCTTTTGCATTTATCTCAAAACTATGTTTCACGAATCGGTGAAAATCGTATCTCAAAATTCATTCATCAGATTCACTTCAAACCCGGACAGAGCGCGGCTTGTACAATTGACTCCCGTACGGTCGGACGATTAAAAAAATATGTTTATTCATTAGTTCGTAACGAATGTCAATTAAACTGGTTTTCCTGTCAAAAATCGTTCTTTTTTCCAAAATCCACAATTTTCGTAATTTTCAAAATTCCCAAAACGTATCCGGTGATACGAATGTTTTATTATTAACCTAAAAGTTCATATTTTAATTTTTAATTTTAGACCACCCTAGTTGCCAGAACGACCTACACCGATTGGCCATGCAGTAACAATGGCACTTTGTTTAAATAATAGCTTCGTCACTGATCAATATTTTTCAATAAAAAACTCAAATCCGGCAAGACTATCTATTAATTATGCGTAAAATCCCGACCTCGTCATCCCAATACGTCATCAGAAGAAGATATTGAAAATCGACCGGTTTTTTGGTCCTCAAGCTTATGCCCGTCAAGTATTGCTACTTTTCATGACACTTATAAATTACAAGAGAACCAGTTCCGATATTATTACATGTTTATATCTGAAGAGAGTGTTCAACGCTAAATATTAAAAAGTCCAAACCAATTCGGATAACACACACAAGTATCTGAGCTACTCCATCGATTTTACGAATTGCAAACCTGAAATTTAGGAAAGAAAACCTGTTTCTGTTAAAATGATTGACATGTATTTATTCGTGTACACTCACACGCATATTGATATGTACAGATATACACATAGATATATGTGAAGAATATTTTGCAGTCGCCGGTTTTTCCATAAATATCTCTTGTATGTATTTATATACACATAGCCATTTATTATAGAATGAAAATCACAGATCCAATCATAGCATCGGACAACCTATAGAGGCGCATATGGGCCTACAAGTGAGACCAGGCGAACGTGTATATAGAGACCGTCGTGGTTGCCGCGTCATGAATAATGTAGAACTCGTCTATATCTGTATGTACATATATATATATATATATATATATATATATATATATATATATATATATATACTCGAAGAATTGCGGGAGTGCAGCCACATTTGATTCGGCCAGCTGTCAGTGGCCAGTTACGGTCTATCCCTGTATGTGTATGTGTGTGTGGCCGTGTGGCCGTGTGTAGGTACATAAAACAAATAAATCGAGGCGCGACCCGATTCCGCATAAATTAAGATCTTGTTCGTGAGGCCTTTGGTCGGGACCGACCGACCGACCCGCATCGATACATAGGACCCCGCGATGGGCTCCGCAGACAGCGATTTTTCGTGCATGTTTCGCCTGTGCCAAATGAAAATTAGAAAAAAAAATATTAATAAAAATTTAAAGAAAGAAAGAAACAAGACGGTAAACGTGACTTACATGCAACTACCATCGTTTGGCATCGCTGATATCAGTGCTAAATAAATGTAATATTGCTTACGCGAGCTGTCGTAGAATTACCGAGATAACCGAAGATTTAAGGGACTATACCAGTGTGACACTTAAAAAAAATCGATTTTTTTTGCCTTTTTCGACAGTTTATACTTTCAAGAATATCGTGTAAAAATTTCAAGGCCGTGTCTCTATCATTTTATCTTGCAAAAATCGATAGTTAAATCTTTAAACGCGCTTTTTCTCGAAATTAGATTTTTCAAATTTGCTGACATTGTAACTCAAAGAGCAATTATCCGATTGACTTGAAATTCGAACTGCGTATTCTTGAATATATTTACTTTACAATGACGTAGGATATTTTTGATTGGATGAAAATTGATGAATTGGCAATGAAAGAAACTACCATTTTATAGGCAAGAAAACAGACTTTTTTCATACCTACGTCATTTTGTTAAATTTTGATATTTTTCGAAAATCCTACGTCATTGTACAGGAAATACCTTCCAGTTTAACGACACTTTTTCCTTTTTCGGTTTCAGCTACTCAATCGGCGGGAATCATGTCACCAGTGGAGGAACTTTTATTGGCGCCTCCGAAGGCAGCGCGACAGTCGCTTGGATCTCAATATTGTTCTATGAAAAAATTATGTAATATAGGTCAAATATAGCCAAATATATTCTTAATTTTCCGAACCATTTAATTGAGTACTTTTCTTCCAAAAAAAATCCCGAAAATCACCCAAATTTTCAGCGTTTACACTGGTATAGCCCTTTTAAAATAAATAAAATAGTAGGGTAGGCTTGGGTCAATTGGAACGTTTTTGAGAAAATCGGTTAATGTGATTTTGATTTTACCCAATTTGTTGGGCAATGGGCTTAAATTATAGCTAGTTTATCTGGCTATATGATAGCATTATTCATTTTGATTCTTATATGCTCTGAACTTCGGTAGAAGCTATTTAGAAACCCTCGGAAAACGTTTCATTTTGCCCTGGGTTGGGGTCAATCGAAACAGTGCCTGGGGTTAGTTGAAATAGGTGTTTTCAGCTGATTGAACTAATGTTTCTACTAAACCCAGGTACTGTTGATGATGTGTATGATGTGATAAAGTATATTTGTTGTGAATCAAATATACTTTCAATCAAAATAATCAGTTTTATTGCTTTTCACTTCAGTTTGAGTATCACTGAACGAATATTAAGGTTCTAATATTATTATACGGTTTGGACGATTTTTTGGCATCTAAAAAATCAAACAAAATTTGTAAAACTTACTGGCGTATGAAATGTTAACTATGAATGAAATGTTAACAAACGCTTAACGGAAAACTTACTGACGTATGAAATGTTAACTATGAATGAAATGTTAACAAACGGTGAACGAAAAACTTACTGGCGTATGAAATGTTAACAAACGGTTCGGGGTCAATTGAAACGTGTTTCGATTGACCCCGAACCCTTTGTTTCAACTGCCCCCCACACCCTCGCTTTAAATAATTTGTCAAACAGCAAAAAAATCTAAATGCTGTAAGTAGGCACTGACCACAATAAACTCAATTAGGATGTTCATAGTAATGATGATTGTAAACAACGCTGAAGAAGGAACAATAGTTTTGGAGTAATACGTAACATATTAGTAGTCAAAAAACTTACTTTTTATGTCGAAAAAGCGATGGACCCACATAAAAATGTTCGACGCGCTCGAGGGCGACGCACATTGAGCGACAGGTTCCGATACGCAATGCAGTCCCTTCCGCCCTCACGGCCTGGCTGCTGTCATTAACCGTCTTTGAGTTATTGAATTTGTTTCATTTGACCCGTGTTTCTATCGACCCCAGCCTACCCTAAAGCGGGTCTAGAAATTTAAAATTACGATAATATTGAAATACATAAAGTCTACGAAAATCCAGGGATGGTTCTTTATTCCTAAAACACCGATTCGATCTTTATTCCCCATTTTTTGAAACTTTTTACTCACATATAGTGAAAAATAATACGAAAAATAGCAGAGACGTTTTATTTTTGTTTTTTGTTTTGTTAGAGCACAAAAACCCGTCGAAGCTGCGTAAAGTTCACAATATCAGTAACGGGCTACATCCACCTAGGTTTGTCGAAAAAGTGAATTTTTCCTTGAGTGAATTTTAGTGAGTATATTCTCTGAAAATTTCATTGGAATATGCCTAAAGTTGAATGAGCTACAGCTTCTAACAGTCGGCCGGCGGTGGACATGATATCTCGAGAACCACCCGATGGATTGTTTCGAAATTTACAGGAGATGCGATGAGAAATATTTATAGGTCCCTGACGATCTTACTTTTGTTGAATCGATCTTCATTTTTTAATAGTTACGTAAAAATGACGACATTTTTCATAGATTTAGTATGCTCGAGTTTGAATTCGTCGCCACGTTGTTTAAAAAAATGATTTTGAAAATCGACGATCGTCAACGACTCGTAATTATTGTTAACTTGAATAACCCGTTTGGTTTTTATATTTCAGATGAACCGTTTGAGCTGGAGAGTGTCCACCGTAAAACGACGCGAAAAAATGTCATCATCTGTCGGCGGCGATGTTTTTCTGTATTTTTTGATGATTTTTTTAAGGCTCTCAATATGTACCTTTACGGAAAAAATGCGTTTCAATATCACCAACCGTTTCCCAGAAAAAAATCGGGATTTGGCCATTTTCTTCGGGCCCTTAGGAAGAGGAAATTTCAAAGCTGAAACAAGCCGACGTACCGTTTCACCGATAAATAATTGTAACTGTTCGTCGATGCTACGCGACGACGCGCTCTGGTTATCAGGCGCGACATTAATAATTAATTCGACTCTTGAAATTTTTATTGCCCGAACGTTTGATCGATGAGAGGTCATAAAAACGATTTCGCAAATTTATCACTCGCACGATTAATTCGCAGTGCTAGCTCGATTCGATCAAAAGATATAACGACAATACCCGACGAATATACTCGTCGCGCGTTCGAGAGTCACGAAATTTTCGACTGCTTTTTTTTTTCTTCAATCAACCTCGGATTCGAGAGACGTAAAAACTGTTTAACGACTTGCGACACGCACAGAATTGGACAATTATCGGATTAACAGTAGTAATATATGTATTTGAATTGCAGAGTTCGCAATGCAGCCCGATGAGCATAACGCGAGAAATATAAGAGAATGAGCGAGAGGAAGACGAAGATTCAAAGGTCGCAGCCTCGCTCGTCCATTCGATTGACCTAATGAGCCAGCTTACCCGTAACGATTGCGACGCTATATGAAGACCTATCGCGCTTTCGTTCTATCCTGAAATGGATTTTTCTTTGTACCATTCGTTAAAGAGGCACCCAGAGTAAACGAGTGAAGGTTTCAGATTATTAATGAGCTAATGCGGAATAGTTTTTTCCCCTTTAGATCGTTTTTTCCCTTCATTTGAAAAAATATATTACATTTTCTTTTAATTTAAACAAACAATTCAAACAGCTTTATTCCAATTTAAAATTTATTTTAAAAAAATCGTAAGGAATCGAAGTTTTTCTTATCTGTAGTTTGAGTACACAGTAACAGAGAATTACCAACAATAAAATAAGAAAAATCTGCAAACATTTTTTATCTATCCAAAACTCTGCCAGATCTAATAATTATTTTAATTTTATTGTTGATAATTCTTTGTTACTGTCTCCTCAATCTACAATTGAAAAAAATAGTTTGATTATATACAACAAATTCTTGTATTAATTTATAAAGTTGCCTAACCCTCGGTAAAAAAAATAATAAACATAAAATATCTCGAAAATGGTTCACTTCTGCATAAAGCATTACTGGGTTATTTGATAGCGGAAGCCATGTCCTGCAACCCATTGACGAGATCATGACCACTAGCTCTGTATAGGCCTCCGAAGTAACTTTCGTGGTGGCGCCCCGTAACGGCTGCCGGTGGCAAAACTTGGATTGGCGCATGGCAGTTAAGAGGGAATGATACCTCATCGCAGTCGGTATGGTAGTACAATTATAGATTCCCAAAAATCTCGAAAACGGCTCTTCAGATCCCGTCGAAACTTTGCCAAACGACGTCAAATAGATAGACGAACAGCTGTCTTCCCCTCAAATTTTCTGAATTTGAAGAAAAAAATGTAGATTGGCTTATCATAAGCCAATCTAGTTTTTTTTCCTCAAATTCAGAAAATTTGAGGGGAAGACAGCTGTTCGTCTATCTATTTGACGTCGTTTGGCAAAGTTTCGACGGGATCTGAAGAGCCGTTTTCGAGATTTTTGGGAATCTATAATTGTACTACCATACCGACCGCGATGAGGTATCATTCCCTCTCAAGTCAAACCGGCACAAACACGAAAGAGCTAGGCTTGAGCAAGCATCATCGGTTGGACACCTGATTTAAGAGGGAATGATACCTCATCGCGGTCGGTATGGTAGAACAATTATAGATTCCCAAAAATCTCGAAAACGGCTCTTCAGATCCCGTCAAAACTTTGCCAAATGACGTCAAATGGATAGACGAACAGCTGTCTTCCCCTCAAATTTTCTAAATTTGAGAAAAAAAAACTAGATTTGCTTATGATAAGCCAATCTACATTTTTTTTCTCAAATTCAGAAAATTTGAGGGGATGACAGCTGTCTTCCCTGTATGAGGTATCATTCCCTCTTAAATGGCGACCGGCATACTGCACTAGCAGACGAAAACCAATCCAAGTTTTGCCAAAACTCGCCGCAAGGGTGCGCCACAAGAGTTACTTCGGAGCCCTATATCCATATTTGTCGAGTTAAACAATAGCAAGCTAAAATATAATGGAAAGCAATAAAGAGCATCCACATCTGAATAAATTCTATCAATCAATTGATCTTCTTTAAAATAACTAATTATAATTTTATCTTAATAAATGACAACACTTTATATTGCAATCCTCATATTTCAAAAATGTATATTGCTATTCTTTATTTAGATGTAGATTATATTTATCGTTGAAAGAAAATATTGATAAAACAGGATTTTTGAAACTTTGCACCTCGACAAACGCAGTTCATAATTCTTTCTCTTCCCCCCCCTCTCTCTCCTGATTTCCCTCTCTGGGGTTCTCAATCTCCGTATAGACCCAACCAATCCGTGATTTTCCTCTAACCTCTAACTCATACATACAATGAACTTCTTGGGTCGCCGAACACAAACTTCGCTGGTAATTACCATCTCCCTCTCTCTTCTTCTTCTATCCCTTGATCCAGCTTACTGAACGACTTGTCGCAGTTTCCGGAGCGAATGATGTAGGAAATGGCAGAAGTTGGACGAAATATATTAGGCGATCGTTTCGCGGAGAACCCGACGAGAAAACGGAACTTTTCGTCTATCGAGTAACTTACGATTACTAGTATGATTTTTGTGTTACTTGACCCCAAGTAGAAATCTTGTTTCGACTACAAGAAGGTCCGGATCAGGGCTCCTGATTTCTTTCTCCGGCCTTGATCAGGATTGTTTTTTATCAAACCCGGATTATTTTTCACATGCAATCCCTGACTTCGGCCTGGTCATGGTGAAAAATCAAGGCTTGATCAGGATGAAAAATCAAGGCGTAATCAGAGTAGAAAATCAATGCTTGATTAGGGTGAAAAATCAAGGCTTAATCAGGGTGAAAAATCAAGGCGTGATCAGGGTGAAAAGTCAAGGCTTGACCACGGTGAAAAGTGAAGGCTTGATCAAGGTAAAAAATCAAGGCTTGATCAGGGTAGAAAATCAAGGCTTGATCAGGGTGAAAAATTAAGGCTTGATCAGGGTGAAAAATCAAGGCGTGATCAGAGTAGAAAATCAATGCTTGATTAAGGTGTAAAATCAAGGCTTGATCAGGGTGAAAGATCAAGGCGTGATCAGGGTGAAAAATCAAGGCTTGATCAGAGTGAAAAGTGAAAGCTTGATCAGGGTAAAAATCAAGCCTTGATCAGGGTAAAAATCAAGGCTTGATCAGAGTGAGAAATCAAAGCTTGACCAGGGTAGAAAATCAAGGCTTGATCAGGGTGAAAAATCAAGGCTTGATCAGGGTAAAAATCAAGGCTTGATCAGGGTGAAAAATCAAGGCGTGATCAGGGTAGAAAATCAAGGCTTGATCTGGGTGAAAAATCAAGGCTTGATCAGGGTGAAAAATTAAGGCTTGATCAGGGTGAAAAATCAAGGCGTGGTCAGGGTAAAAAATCAATGCTTGATCAGGGTGAAAATCGAGACAGGGTGGAAAGTGAAGGCCAGACATGTAGTTCGAAGAGAGAAGTTCGCTGTTGCTTTAGAAACCACTTTGGAAATACTTAATTAAGCGTTCTACCACAATGATCATGTATCATAATTTGTCATTCCCGTGTCTTCTAAAATATTATTTTTGAAGAAAATGTTTCGCCTCCACATGGAATCGAACCTACAACCTACGTACCCATAGCTACGCACGCTGCACTTAGTTTATAAAAATCACGAAGAAGCACTTGATACCGTTACTTCCCGTAACGTCAAGTTAAACTCAAAGGACGAAGAATGCTGTTCCTACATTATGCGGCACCAGGTATCTCACAACTTCGAAAACAAGCTGTTTGATTGTTTACTGAACGGAGGTTCACCAAATTATCCATCGTTTGGTGCGTCACCGTTCTTAAATATGGTTTAAGTTTGCTCCGAACAATTAATTAACCGGGGTGGAAATTAAAAATATTGAGATTCCATTTTAGTGCTGCTTACAACTACCAAGTCGTTTAGAAGTAAAAAATATGATTAAGTTAATACTTTTTTCTGCAATCCTAATGGATCGTATGTACAGATGTGTATCTTATATATCCCTATACATAATAAGCTGACACTGATTTGCAAGTTGGTTTTAATCTTTCTAACCTTATTGTCTGAAGCATAACTCTAAGTGTTTTGGGGGAAAAAAATTATTGCAGTGTAACCTTATTTTCGGAAAATTCAATCTTTTTGTTTCGAAGCGTACCATTTCATAAATTTTCAACATTTCTCACTTTTTCTTGGTTCATGTCAGATTAATCCCGCCGATGTTACGTGTCACGCCGTCTGACAACAGCCGTCGCAACCCGTTTAAAAAAATACCACGTAACAGCCAAAAGTAGTATTAAAACGTACCCGAAATCCAAAAAATTGAGACGAAATCTTTCCTTCAGAAACAAAAATCATGCAAGTCAGCAATTTTTTCCTCGCCTGACAGTATCTCCCCCGTTAAGACGGCTCAGGACCCAACGAAAGTGAGGTTAGATTAGCGAAGTGCAAGTAGGAAGTATGGCGAAGACAGCGTTCTTTTCAGGCGGGGGGGGGCTAGGGGGCCGGTCAGGCAAAAAAGTGGTTTTGCTCGCAATCATTTTTTTCAAACAAAATTTACATATCTGTGGCGTATCACGTAACACATATAAAATATGAAGCTTCAATTACATGTTAATGTTAATTTTTCACCATTCTTTAATCCACTTACCAGAATGCAAACTTTACTTTCAGTAGGTACTCAATTAATTAAATCCTAGTTCTCTATTTTTTCTTCGAGTTGGCCCAACATTTTTTTAGTTGGACTTTTTTTTGCGTTATTTTCTATGTTCAGCAGTGACATATCAGAGAATTGTTCCTGAAGGATTGTGCTCCCGAGGCACGTTTCAATCCGTCTCACGGCAGAAAAACTTATCCCACAGCCGGTGGGGCTCACTGGGAGTACTATCGCTGCTCGGAAAAGTTTATATGAGCTCGGGTCGTAAGTACTCCTTTTTAATATGCTTTCTTAAGTCGCCAGCATTTATTTCATATTTTTTAAATGAAAGTATATTTTTCATGACCGTCGCTTCAGCTTCTAAGCTAACGTATGAATTATTAAGATGCTTAAATAATTATTGAAGAAATCCTCTCCGTTCTTCATATCCAATTTCGCAAATGCATTAACTACATGAGCTCGAGGTATATTTTCAAATCGACGTTTTAGATTTACCATCATATTATCTCTATTACTTGGTAGTAAATGTTGATCTTCCAGTATTCTTCTGGTTGTGTATCGGGCGGCAAATCTAATGCTTAACTCTTTGCGTTAGCTCTTAAGTTAAGCACGGTTAACGTAAGAGGTTAAATGGGTTCTAAAATTTCAAAAAAAAAACCATTTTTTTTAAATGTTCTTATCCAATAGTACAATATGTCTAGAATATTCTCCTAAAGCTTTAAGTCAATCGGAGTAAAAGTATAGAAGAGAGAGCCTTTGGGAATTCCCCCCGTTGGGAAAGACCGGCCGGGAGCGACGCAAGTATATCGCATTTTTCTCAAAACACAATTTTTGAAGTCGCTGACGATTCCTCAAAAGCTAACGCATTTTCTTGAAATTTTGCACACTCCTGCAAAATAGCATTGACTAGTGATTGAACGAAGGTTCTTTTTTTTCGATTATAATTGACTTTACAAGGCTATACGTAGTGTAAATTGTATCAAAAATGAACTATTTTGCATACAACGCTGGCGAAAATGTAAATTCCAATTTTTTTTAAATCCTTTGTTCAATCACGAGCTATACTTATCTTCTAACAGAAAAAAATTGGTTTATTAATTTCAGATAAAGCTATCATGAGTTATCCTGACCACCACGAGGGCACTTTTTTAAGGGGTCTCCGGAAACCAGGTCCCTCTGGCTGGATTTCCCAAATTTTTGGACGCAAATTTTTTTCAATGTTCGTGAAATATTGCTCCTTCATGTGCTTAACATTTTGATTAAAATAATTTATGTATTATATATTTTTTTAATAGAGAAAATATGCTTTTTTTGGCTTCGAAACCCGCGTAACCCCTTAAGGTATTCGTTTCATGGAGGGCTATATTTTGTGAGGGCATGAGGAAGGCCCTTCTGAATCATTGGTAAATTACAGTGGCGCTTAATAAAAATAAGTCACAATCAATTATTACACTAAACGAAAAACTGGCATAAAAAATTCTGCGCAAATGTAGTAAATTTAGACATTTTTAGATTTTTTCTAAAAAGTCGCGGTTACAAAAATTCTTCTGTTAGTCACATCGTGCCAAGTTTTACCATTCATATTTTCTTCAAACATTCGGTGACCCCCTATTTTTATTGTCGTTACGGAATTTGTAGATTTTTTTACACGCGTGAGCAGTTTATACCAGGCATCCAGAGTTATTTAGTGTATAAGTTATCAGATAGAAATATGGCCAGCGTGTCATCTCCATAAAGCGCCGTGTAATGAGACGATGTTTAGAGTCGTATTTTTCGTTAAAAGTTCGGTAACTTGGCTTGAAATTTTACCAGTATAATGGGATGTATTTTTACTTGATTATAGACGAAAATCGGTTAATTTTTTAGTATTCGGGTTCATGAAATGAATACCTTGAATGTGAAATTTGGATATCTACCTAATTTACGTCATGGAATGGCTTCTTTTTATACAAATTACGAAATTACGATGAAGGGAACAAGTTAAGTTTTTATCGAATGATTTCTTTATGCTTGGTCGGGCGAAAATGAAATGAAATTAATCGATTATCTGCATTTAGTTATTTTGGGTCGTTTCTTTTCTGGGGAGGGGGGCACTGGGATTTAATGGTGGCGGTCGTCGCCATTTCTGCCCCCTTCTGGCTACGCTAATGGTAGGGAGTGATAGGAAAGGGTTCAATTGGGAAGGATAATACGTAAAAACCGCAAGGATATACGATGGAACTAAGGAAATATAATGCATACATACACGAACATACACACACACACACATATACATAGGTACAACTTTCCTCGTACTGCGGCTCGAGGTCGACTGATCGAAAGTATAACGGCCCAGTATTACCGTGTAGCTTGGCCAGTAAACACGGTAATTGAACCAGGTTAGCCGTCACGAAACGCTAGTACCCATTTCGAGCTATATATAAATAGTTTGAGCCGAACACGGGACAAGTCTACCGAATCGATCCGGAAACACGCTTTTGCGTGACACGCTACTTTTCATCGGCTTGGAAAAGTACGTATACACATTTACATTTATCTGCATGATTTAATTTTTAAGATGCAATGTAGCAAGGCACTGAAACGCGATGCGTGCAATCGACAAATTTTACGAGTTACATCTCCATAGAATTCATCATTTTCATTGTTAACAGTTAGGCAGATACACTGTGAAGAAAATGTGTAGTTTGGTAACGATACATTCGATTATTCTTGGTGTACATACATCTATGCTTTGTACGTTTTCCTTTTTATCATTCAACATTACGCAGCAGTAAAACGATGCGTGCAATCGGGATACTTTATATATAGAATCTCAATGGATTTAATAATTTCCCGTGTTCAAATTTGATGGAAGGTATTGTAAATAAAATATGTATAGTTTATTGACGATATTTTCGGTTATTAGCGTTCGCCATACATATTCGGTTATTTTCAAGATTTTTAAAAATTGAACGTTATACACTCATCACTTCTTCACGGAATTCATAATTTTGCATGTTATCATTCACGAAAATGTATTTATTGCTCCTAATAAAATAACATTTTTTTAATCTACATTTTGGAGTAATTATTGATTGTTTCGTTTGTCGGAAAGTGATTCATTGTTCTCACGACAGACTGCTACAAAATCAACGATGTACAGAAGGAATAAAAATAGGATAGCACCTTTTTTTCCTTCCGATAATTATCGTATTCAGTTGGTCACGAACTTATCAAGTATCGTCGCGGTATCTCGTAAGCGGCGAACACGTTGGATAACGCTTGTAGAAACGCGAGATCACGGGAGAGCCGAAGAGCAAAAGTGGCCGCAAGGCCAAGTGACGACTCGGGTTTCCCGGTGGTCAAGACTAAGAGATAGGCAGAAGTGGAGATATAGAGAGAATGAGTGAGAGAGAGAAAGAGAGAGAGAGAGAGAGAGAGAGAGAGAGAGAAGGTCCTTCAGACTGCAAAGAGCCTGGTTGAGCCCTTTTTCTTGCTTTTTTCGGCTGTCCCCCTACAAACTCTTTGTCACGTAACCCGATCCTTTCATCACCGAGGGAGAGTGCGAGGAACAAAACGACAGAGCAAAAGGAAAGAGTGAAAAGTGAAATGAAGTAAATGTACCAAAATAAAAGTGAAACGAGAACAAAATGAAGCGCCAAAACATTTACACACTTCGGCGCTCCCGCATAAACGATATACACGTCACAGTTTCCACAAATAAATCGTTCTCCACTTAGCGAAGCAACGACTCTTGCCATCGGAACACGTTTGCGTCGCACCTTCGTTTTGTAGCGCCCACTCTTGCGGGGGCGTTCTCTCGTCATTGCACGAAGTATCTGATCTGAGTTTGTACATAATTACGCCTGCATTTACTGTGCCTCCCGATGTATATACAAAGCGAGTGCGGCGACAGGGGAGTGCGAAGGGAGACTGCGACTCGTTGGTAAAGTCTGAAGTCTCGCGGCTCGGAAACTACGAAATGTACAGCATGCTCTTTGTGTGTACAGGAGCGCGAATCGTACCTCGTGTACATGCGTTACGGGAGATAAAAAACGAGACTCGAGCTTTGCAACAGCATACTGCAAAATCAAATTTTCGTGTTACCGATTGTTACTCGAGTACTCCGAAGAATGTTCGAATTTTTTTTGAGGAGCGCAAACGTGATCGAGCGAGGGAGGATTCATTCGTCAATTCGTTGGCACTATTTTTTGAACCTACTGATGGTTGTCATTTTCAAGGCAAAAAACATTATTTTTCTCGTAGTTGTAGTAGAAGCTTTATTTCATGTGTACGCTCGCGGGTTTTTACATTTTCGTTCCTCCTTCACATATGTCTCATGGCTAGTTGTCATTGACATAATAAAATTGGTACATAAACGTGATTTACTGCTAGTAGCAGTAAAAGGAAAGAACAAAGACAACGAAAAAATGAATAAAAAATAAATATAAATGATGAAATATACATTCTTTTTTGAAAATAATTGCTTTTTTATTTCGAAAAAATTCGTCCCGAAACAATGGTCTTCATGCTCTTCATGAAGACCATTGCTCTTCATGCTCATGTTCTTCATGGTCTTCATCCTGCAAAATTCTATCAACCATTAGAGAACGCTGCCTTTAAACGAGAAATTGCTTTGCAATATTGTTTTCAAAATAATGACGTTTTGCACGTTCCAAAAACACTGTGATCCAAGAAACTTCCACTGCCAAATACGCAGTCGAGGAAGAAAATGTATATTTCCCTATTTTGATACTCGACGCTAAGGTGTCTGAGGATTCATCAAGACGTTGAAGTTTGCATCCATGGAACGCAACAGCAATTAATTTTGATCAATTTTTCGAAGCTCTTTCAGCAGATTTAACAGGTTATGGATAGTTGTAAAAGTCGAAAAATTACTTTTTTTTCAAAACCAATGTATTTTGACAGGATATCATGTTATAAATGTTCCTTGAAAATGTCAAGGTGATAGGATGAAAATCAACATATTGATGGGGTATGTTGACGCCCGTTGGAACGATCGGGGCATCGTTCCAAACAATTTAAAAGATTTTTTTTTCTCGCAAGGACATTTAAAAAATCGGTGACCAAAATATCTCAAAACTGCTGCATCAATCTTCCGGAGGTGGTAAGAGTCTTTCAGAGTCGGGTGGAACAATACCAGGGCGAACGAGCAGGCCGGGTCGAGGCCCTAGAGGGGAAAGAGATAATTGAGAAAATGTGCGAGATAATGAGACAGTTGGAAAAGATAGCTAAGGGAAGGGCAGAGGCGACTGAAAGAGAAAAGGAAGAAGAACTGTGATTTTTAACGCAATGTATTGTATTGTAAATGTAATTGTAATTGTCATTTTTCTGTCATTTAAAATGTAAGTTTAAGAATAGTGTAAGCGAAACGAGGTGGGACGGAACGGAGAATGTAAAAGCCCGCAAGGGTATACAAGTGGAAATTAATAATTATCAATAATAATTATTAGTATAATAATGGTAATATGTAGGCGGGATATTTTCTGTAACACCCTAAAGAGATATATCTGGAATAGTAATAAACTACTGCATCGAAATTTCTGAAATTTGCAGAGTTTCTTCCAGATGTAAAAATATAGTATTTGATCGAAGGATTTTTTTTCGATGTATACTTTCGATTTGATGAACGAAAAATTACAACTTTTTTTCGCAAAAATCAAAACTCTCACTTTGAACTAGCGTCTCTTTTTATTACATTTAATATTGCGGAAGTTCCTTCGATTAACGGGAGATATAAACCTATATGGTCGAGGTCGAGGATTTAGAAGCTACGAACATTCCGTCGACCGTAGAAGGACCTAGACTATGGGCCTGGTATCGGTGATTCCATGTAAGTTGACAAATTTCATGATTTATTCATTCCCAAATTTTCAAACGTGTTTTTCTCAAAACTACGTTTTTCAAATCGGTACCCAAAATTTCTCGAAAACCAATGAACGGATTGCCTTGAGGTTTTTTGTGGTTATTCTATACACCATTATGTAGTACTTGTCATAGGATTTTTTTCCGTTACTTAGTTTTTGTTTTATAGACAAAATAATAACTAATTTTTTGCCTAAAAATCACTATTTATGTTCAAACGTCCGCTATTTTGTCATAAATCGATATTTTCAAAATCGCCTATGACAAGTACTAGATTGTAGTATCTAATTTAATAATCTTTTCGGTTTTTTTTTTCAAATGATTTTTGAAGAAACGCCGATGGGTACCGTATACGCAGATTTTCTACGACGCTCCAAGGATCATACAATAATGCGTGTATATTTTTGATATTTTTGAATAAAGAAAATTAAACATGTTTTTTAATGTATATACTTTTAGATAACTAAAACCCCGATCCGAAATTTCAAATAGTTTTCCTTGAAAAAAATCACAAAAATGTGCTGTTTTTGACTGTCACAACTAGGCATAATTGACTACGAAAGTCACGAAAATATTTTTTTATGATCCCTAGCAACCTAAAAGCTAATTCTGCCGAATATGATGTTCGATAATAATAAAAATTCGAAATGAAAAAGAATATTCGTTGCATTCCAACGATGCAAGCTTCAACCGCATGATTCATGACATTTTTCACGCTGTACTGTTTTTTTGTTCATCCAAGATGTTCCGAAACTCAAATTGTCTACATGTTCTGCCCGTTTCCATTAGCTGCTGAAAAATGTCTCACTCGGACTATCAATTGAATTCTATTGGAGGCTCCATTGTATTGTACGCTTTTGTTGAAAGAATGGTTGTACGTTCTAGTAAACCTAGTAATAGCCATAGTGTTAAGAGCATTCGAGGAACGATAGACCCCCTAAAATCGTGTTATATATATATATATATATATATATATATATATATATATATATATTTATGGGTGTGTGTATGTATATGTAACGAGACGCAGGCTATTAGGAGTGTGAGCTCCGAAGAGAAAAGGCAGCCAGCAGGTACGATCCAGCTGGTACAATGAGAATTGAAGGTAGCGAGGGGAAGAGAGAAAGACGTATAGAACGGATAGAAGGAGAAATACGTACTTTTCCGGGGTGTAACCGTAGGTGGAATGAGTAAGAAAGAGCTATGTAGAATCTATGAACAGAGAGACGGTGTGGCTCGACACACAGGAAAGAAAACGTTTAACACCGTAGAGCTTGGGCAAAGAGCTCAAAATTACACATGAACGTACACACACACACCTATGTAGACGATTCAAGGAATCTCTTTGAGAGGTATCTAACAGGCAGGTGAATATCCCTTTTAGACTCAACTGTTGGGTTCTTCTCCTCTTCCGTTTTTCTCCATGTGTGTGTGTGTGTAACGGCGTGTGTGTGCTTGTAAACGAATTTACACATGAACGTTGTCCTTAATGGCAAAGGGATAACATTCTACCACATCCATTGTCATTATTACGCCTACATAAAATCAAACTGCAAGATTAATCTTTTTCTTGTAAAGCACGCCATGTTTTTTTAATGGACACCAGTCTCGTGAAAAAAATGATGATTGCAAGGAAAATATGACTTCTTGAGGTGCAAATAATGCAAGTTTGCCAGCTTGGCATGTCAATGAAATTGAGAGCTGACGCTTTACCTGCGCTTCGTTTACATTACATCGACCGGAAATGATTTGAACAACGTAGTCAGAATTCGTCGGCATGTTGATTTTCACACACACACACACACACACACGCACGCACGCACGCACGCACGCACGCACGCACGCACGCACGCACGCACGCACGCACGCACGCACGCACGCACGCACGCACGCACGCACGCAC
This sequence comes from Ophion obscuratus, assembly GCA_964007375.1. Classification (NCBI taxonomy): domain Eukaryota; kingdom Metazoa; phylum Arthropoda; class Insecta; order Hymenoptera; family Ichneumonidae; genus Ophion; species Ophion obscuratus. The sequence goes on along the minus strand of OZ023318.1, from coordinate 31,658,989 downwards.
GCACGCACGCACGCACGCACGCACGCACGCACGCACGCACGCACGCACGCACGCACGCACGCACGCACGCACGCACGCACGCACGCACGCACGCACGCACGCACGCACGCACGCACGCACGCACGCACGCACGCACGCACGCACGCACGCACGCACGCACGCACGCACGCACGCACGCACGCACGCACGCACGCACGCACGCACGCACGCACGCACGCACGCACGCACGCACGCACGCACGCACGCACGCACACGCACACGCACACGCACACACACACGCACACGCACGCACACGCACGCACACGCACGCACACGCACACGCACACACACGCACATACACACACGCACACGCACGCACGCACGCACGCACGCATGCACGCACGCACGCACGCACGCACGCACGCACGCACGCACACGCACACGCACACACACGCACACACACACACGCACACGCACGCACGCACGCACGCACGCACAGACATACACACACACACACACACGTATTGGTGTGTATTTATAGGTGAATATATATACTTTTGTTCATCTGTTCACACAGGCACTCGGATTTATATACGTATAATTTCAAGGCACTCGACTTCGAGGATGATCTTGAAGTTTGCATCGTGGGAACGAAACGAGAACTAATGATTTCCCGTTGATCAAATTTCTTTTCGTCCGATTTAGGTGATAACAATCACTGGAATACTTTTACGTATTTCCATTGGATATTAACGACCACAAGTTGCTATAAAAAACAAGATTGTTGCTAGTAATATGAATAAACAAATAAAAACGAAAAAGAAAAATCGTTACATTTCAACGTCATTTTCGAAGATCGTCCTCCCTGTATGGTGTTGGAGTTTGCATTGTCGGAATGCAACGAAAATTCTTATTTTTGTGTTTCTTTATTTTTATCACTTTCTAAACTCTTTTCTTCAGGTTTAGTTTATGGATTAGTAAGTAAGGATGTATGAAAATGGATAAGTAAGATAGGGAGGATCTTTAAAAGTGTTACAGTAATTTTTTAGGCTCAGTGTGGCAACAAAAAAAATGACGCGATGAGGAAAAAAAAATATTCGATGCAGTTCAACGATGCAAACTTCATTACCATCTCCCTGTGGCCTATTGTCCCGACAGATAACATTATGTAAATTCCGATGTCTTTACAATAGCATTTCGATAAATGTAAGCATTCGTATGTGAAGGGTATTTTAAGGACCACTGTGTCTCCAAAATCAACGAACCGGTAAAAAAGGTTGGAGGGCCGTCCTCAAAACTGCCAGATGCTCTGAGAGTCAATATATATATATATATATGAGGTATTCCGGTATTGCAGTAAAAGAAAAGAGCGAATGGTTTGCGAAATAATATTTTCACGCTTCACGTTTTTTTACCGCTGGCGTACGACTTTAAATATTGATTATAGGAAAAAAAATAGAGATGAAAAACGGGTCGAGAATTTCATTCCCTACAAGTTTGTTTATGTTCATTTATGCCCTAAAGTGAAAAATGAACGAGATAATGCTATAGTCGCTTTTTTCAGGTTTAATTCGAAAAATATTGATGGAAGCGAAAAAAACTGTAATGACCAAAGTTGTAAAGCACTCGACTTCCTACAAGTTTAGTCATAACCATCTTTACTTAAAAATGGTAAATCGCCGAGTTATTCAGCAAAAACAATTTTCCATTAAATTTAAGACGGCGATATAAATTGAACGCAAGTTCGGCCCAGAATGAAACTTACACATGTTGTTCTACACTAATAAAAGAATTCAGTGTAATTCAGTGTAAATTTCAACAGGATCAACCTAATCATTGGAGTTAAAGAATAAAAAATTAATTTTTTCTTTTTTTTAGTTAATTTTGATTTTTTTTTTCAAAATGGTTCATAGAAAAACGCAACTTTTTTTTGTAGCGGACATTTTTTCGTACGACGAGAAAATCACTACGATACGATCATTCGAAATTTTATCACGTGTAAAATCTTATCTCCAAGTTAGCCAAGTTAGCGAGCCGATCAAAATCTGAATAAATGCCACGTACTCAAAATATATGATACAAAAACATCATCAACTTTGAAAACGATTGAAGAAGGTGAGGCTTTGAGGCCGTTCGAAAATACTTGGAATACGTCATATACATACATATATATATATCTTCGAATCGGAACAATCGGAAAACACGTATCGACTTCCACGTAGACACAATCGAGTCTTTTGATGCGGGGCCACGTCGATATTACACAGCTTCTCTTTCCTTCCCGCCCTCCCGCACTCTCTCTCTCTCGCTAGTCAATACGTATATATACATCGATTCTTTTCTGCTTTTTTTTCTTTTATTCGGCTGCTCGACTTTTTTCATTCGTTCTCTGTCAGGTGGCCGCACTTTTGCTGTCTCACGACCTCGCTTGCATCGAGTTTCGGGTATCAATGGTACTATACATCGCTATACACACTGGTATGGCATACCAGCCCCATTTATATTCTGTATACGTGTAAGTACAGGACGAAACGTCGATATACACATAAAATAAATGGGCATGTATTTTCGCCCCAAACGAGGGTCGAAACGAAGGAAATGCCGCCTGGACGTTTCCTCTCGAATCAGATCGGTTGGCCGATACGTCGCAAATCATATCGCGAATATTGTCGAACACATCGATACATACGCGAACATCGTGTTGTGGTTGAAGCGACGATTTTTTACGCTTCAATCGACGCCGACAAAGCTTCGATAAATTTATCAGATTTCTTTACCGCTTCAACTCTTTTTTTTCGTGTTAAAAAGTGTTACGAAATAAAATTGTGCACACGCTTTATCCTTTGGGACGGCTTAAGCTTGGAGCTGAAAAACAGGGCGATTTGCAATTCTTTTTTTTCTGTTGTGGGTATTGAGCTGACGATCTCGGGATTTTATACACGAGTAATACATAGTCCTGACAAGTTTGAGGTTTTTTTTAATCGAAATGTATTGAGAAGCAATGAAGTTGTTCCCGAGAATGAATTTCGCTCCGGTTACAAGAAAGACCTGATCAGGCATCCTGATTTCTTTTTCCGGCCTTGATCAGGATTTTTTTTACCAAGCCCTGATCATTTTCGAAACGCAATCCCCAATTCTGGCCTGATCAGGGTAAAATATAAACGCCTGATCAGGGTAAAATATAAACGTCTGATCAGGGTAAAATATAAACGCCTGATCAGGGTAAAAACAAGGCCTGATCAGGGTAAAATATAAACGCCTGATCAGGGTAAAATATAAACGCCTGATCAGCGTAAAAAACAAGACCTGATTAGGGTAAAATATCAAGGCCTGATCAGGGTTGATATTTTACCCTGATCAGGCCTTGACATTTTACCCTGACCAGGCGTTTATATTTTATTAGGTTTTTACCCTGATCAGGGTAAAAATCAAGGCCTGATCACGGTATAAAATCAAGACCTGATCAGGATAAAAAATCTAGGCCTGATCAGGGTATAAAATCAAGGCCGGACATGCAGTTCGAAGAGAGAAGTTCACTGCTGCGTCGGAAACCACCATCTCTTCACACCCTTCATTGCACTGCCAAAAAAGTGTTTAATTTAAATAAAATCCATTCAAATCAAACAGGTTTTTTCCTTGTCTCGCGGCTTACTACGATCCTGTTTGTATAAAATATATTTTTTAGAAAATAGAATATGGAAAAGAATATTTTATAGATCCAAAATAAAATGAAATACTCAATTTAGAGTTCTACTTCAATGATTTTGTATGACAATTCGTCATTTCCTGGCCTTCTGAAATGTTATTTTTCGAAGAAAATATTTCGCCGCCTCAACATGTATCTTAGTCGCAGATATGACATAAAAGACCACGTTAAGGGGCCAGTCCACTTTGAAAATTTCAAAAAATCGAAAGCAAGCAAGACTTGAAGAAATCGACGACGATGAGCAATCAGAAGGGATTTTGTACGGTGCAGGAATTGCCGATTGAGTTTAGTTTTGCATAGCATAAACTTCGAACGCGTTTTTCTCGAAACAACATTTTCAAAATCTAGCTCCATCATATCTCTAAAACTAATAAATCGATTCTCTTGAAATTTGAACCACATATTGTAAATATGATTCGCAACGACGGCCCTCGATGGTTTTAAAATTTGCATTTTTACTCTTTTTTTTGCGAAAAACTGTGAAATAAGCGTTTTTTAAAACTTTTTTCGTTTTTCATCTGCCATATTTTTATTTTTTGAAAACTTTATAACCGTGGGTCATTTTGTGGCTGGTGTCATACTGAATCTAATGGATTTTGATTGCCGAGTTGTGATAGAGCTACCTAGCCCACCTACTTTTGAGGCGTTACGTTAAACTATAGTTTTTATATTTAAAAATGAATCAAAATAAATTTAATTTAAAAAAAATGTATTTCAAGCCTTTATTTATCAAGCCCGAAAACTTTCATATTCATATCTTTTATAAAATCCTGAAAAAAAAATCGCGACCATAGCTTTTTTTCGTGGCTCCAAAGTGGACTGGCTCCTTAATTCCTATAATTATTTATTGTATCCCATAAACTGTATCATTTAGTTAATATCACTGTGATAATTAGAGAGTTTTATCGAATATCATGCTTTAGATTTTTCAAATGTTAGGCTAGCCTGGCAATATTTGTACTCGGCTATTATTCAAACAAAGTGCCGCGGTTGTTGCATGGCAGTGTGCGATTTTCTGGCAACGAGCGTGAGTTGGAATGAAAAATGAAAAGAATCCTTTTAGAATGATAACCCTCAATCCGTGAACATGGGTCGTTTTCGTCCTGCCCAAAATCATTTTCTTCGCAGGTTGCTTAATATATATATATATATATTAAAAGTAAGAAAGAAAAAAAACCCTATTTTCTCTTGAGAAGTACGGCCTAAAGTTTGACCATGAACTTTTTCAGATTTTTTTCATTGACAATTGTTAGTTTGGTAGTGCAAAAACGAAAACTACCCAGGTTCACGGGATTAAGGTGCCCCCAATACCTTCACGGATTGGCGGATAATAACGCATTCGCACTACCGGATACTGTTGGAAATGTTGAAAATTACGAAGAGGACAAACTGTAGAGAAAAAAGTTCGATTTGCGGCAAAAAAAACAACTTTAATAATTTGTTATTAACCAACGGATAAACATATCAAGAATTCATCCAGAAATCATCACGGAAACATATAAAAAAATCAGGTCATACGGTAAAAAATGTTGCAAATAATGATTTGTCCAAATTTTAAGTAAATCGGGCGAATAGATTTTGAGATTGGTTGACCCCGTTTCGTAAAACAGTTTCGAGAAAAAATGGAAAGAAAAAAGTTGGCTGTAGCGCAGCGGGCGATTCGATGCTTCACAAAAACCGTTTCAGCCAGGTCAATTTTTGGAATCTTAACAAATTCTTTGTTACAACTTAAAGTCAAGACCCTAGGCTGTCCAATAAAAAGTCGTTTTTAGGGTTCCATACCCAAAAGGCAAAACGGAATCTTATTAATGACACTCTGCTGTCTGCCCGTCCGTATGTCACGGGTCTCTAGCTCGTAAACGGAATGAGTTACGAACCTCAAATTTTGATAGTTTGTGTAGAATGTTGACCCAAAACCGAATATTGCATTGGAAATTCCATTAAATTATTTTTCACGGGGGTTTCATACATGAAAAATGACCAGAATTTTTTTTTACCCTGGCATGTGGTGTGTCATATTTTAAAACTCATTGAGTAGAGTAAAAATATATTTTTTTTCTTCTTAACCTTCAAAAATAAAGAAATGGTGGGCCGTCAAAGTTGTCAGTTTTAGACAATTTTTGTTTTAATCTAATTACTATTAATTGGTTTATTTTTGTTAAAATTTTGCTTGTCTATGTCAAAAACTAAACTAGCCAGGAATTTGGAATTTATGTATATTATGTTCCATATACTGTGTTTAAACAACAAATACTGAAAACGCCGATTTATAATTCAATATACATAATAGTTTATTTTATACATGATACAATAAATTAAAAATGAAAATATATTAAATTATTGTTATTTAAATTTTGACAATCCCAAACGACTTATTGTAGGAGTCGGTGCCAGCCAAGAAGCAAATATTGACGTCGCAGGAGGAACGAGATTGCAAATTTAAAAAAGCCCGTGGATCGTATATTTCATTTATTTGTCTTCTCCTTTTTTTGCGAAAAATGTGACAATATTGGCATTTGGCTGGTAGTGACTCCAAAAATAAGTTATTCGGTATTGTTAATATTTAAATAACAATAATTTTATATATTTTCATTATCAGCTTACAGTAGGAGTATACAAAACTTTCTATGGCTATCATCACCCTACATGGTTTCAGTTCAGTACTTCCCAAGAACTAACAAGGAACCTCCCTCAGGTGACACCCTTCGATTATGTTGAAATTTGAATATGTTATAAAGCACCGAAAAGTAAGCGATACGTATTTTTTTTATCGGCGGAAAAACGGTTTTAACTGCTGAAACGCACCCTCAAAAATGGGGATGTTTCTCGCTTTTCCTCGATAACGTTTTAACGGTACGAGATATTTAAAAAATTCAATTTGCAACAAATTTTCAAAAATTTCAAATTCAATGTTACTCTTTTTGGGTACTATACATTGGAGATGAGAACGATAACGTTATCGACGAAAAACAAAAAATACCCCTATTTTCGAGGGTTCGTTTCACCCCGTAAAACCGTTTTTCCGCTGATCAAAAAAAAATACGTATCGCTTACTTTTTGTTGCTTTATAACATATCCAAATTGCAACAAAATCAAAGGGTGTCACCTGAGGGATGTTCCTTGTAAGACAGAAAAAAGCATTACCCAATCAAATATCTAGTTTAAAAAAAAGTTAATTCGTCACATGTACGAAACCCTATTAGAGCGAGGCCTGACTCGCACTTGTCCGAGTTTTTTCTCTAAAAATCAAGCTCATGCAGACCCCCTGAGTTTCCATTACCTACTGGACGTTACTTCGTTTTTACACTGTCAATGAATTTTCACGAGACTCAACTATAGAATTTCATACGATTACATTCTCCATTTCTACTCAAGCCCTCCGAAAATTCTACTCACGTATTTTCGACTACAAACTACGACGAAAGTCTCCTCGGTTTCTACGAAAACGTAACAACGCGTCGATTCAACTCCAATTCGAAAGGAACGATCGGAAATTCCAGATTTGTTTGGTCACCCCATTGGCAGGACGGAATTGGCAAAACACTCAAACGAAAACTGCGAAGATCGAGAGCATCGGATGTGGTTTCAACCAATGACAGTGGTTAACCTCACGTGTAAAAAAGAACGGGGAAAAAAGAAACAAGTCTCGACGAAACCTCCGACGGAGGAGCCAGCACGAACAGTCTCGTTACGTATTGGCGCACACTATTTGAACGAGTCTACGCACATACGTTCGTATCGAATACCAAACGCTGGTGTCAAGTGCTACCGTTGCTTGTCGGTGAAGCAAAAAAAAATGAAAGATCGTGTGTAAGCGCTTGTAACGCTATTAACTGTCGAACGTGCATACCACCTCGATGCACGGTAGAAGTAGAAAGTGTTAATTAAGCGTGACGTTACGTATATATAGTTCCATATAACAGGGAGAAGTCTGCGGGCATGCGAAGTGAGTCGACTGTGCAAACTCCTTCAATGTAGTATAGTAGTACTACGAGTTATTGTCAATGGTCCTGAGCGAGAGAGAGAGAGAGAGAGAGAGAGAGAGAGAGAGAGAGAGAGAGAGAGAGAGAGAGAGAGAGAGAGAAATTCATTTCAGAGTTACCTTTTCTCTATTTTCTCTTTTCTTCTTCACGCTTCGTCGAGTTTCACAATACTCAAGACAACGTAACTATAGTATGCTCCTCGAATTGTTTACGATCGATGGCAAACCGCAATTTCATTTGTCATCACCATATACGCGCACACGTAGCGGTAAATGTTTATAATAGCTGAAACACTCTTGATCGAATGCACGCCAGTGAGAAAAAAAGCATTTTCATCTCAATCGCGTAGCCTATTTATTTTAGGAACCTATGTTGAGACATTTAAGGGGAGGGTAGGGGTTTCAGCGTGAAAAAAAAACACTTTTTGGCGAATTTTTGTCATCTATATAGATAGAGTAAATTTATTGAAACCTTTTGTACATTGTTAAGTGTCATTTCAAGAACCATTCCGTGAAATTTGTACGCGAAAATATCCACAAACAAGCCGGTGCTGCGTTTTTCTCGAAACCCCTTTTTCAAAGTCCGTGTTTACTGCCATTTGAAAACTACATGACCGATTTATTTCAAACTTGGTACACACTTTCTACACATAAAATACCTCCCCCCAATGGTTAGTTTGAGATTTGTTTCACATTGAGGGGGTTTTCCACCCCCAAAATGACTTTGGGGGTGGAAAATTGAAAAATAGCACTTTTACGTGACCACCAAAAATTTAGAAATGAAAAAAAAAAAATTATCAAAGACCGTTGGGGGGAGGATTTGATGATACTTTGACTAAATTTTAATGGTACTTGATTTCAGATAATTTCCAGCTGAGATACAGTGAACACCGCAAATCGTGTTTTACCAAAGGCGTTCTTGGAAAGGCTTTGTCACCGGCTTGTTTGTGGATATTTTCGCGTACAAATTTCACGGAATGTTCTTGAAATGGTGCTTAACGATGTACAAAAGGTTTCAATAAATTTACTCTATCCATATGGATGAAAAAAATTCGTAAAAAAGTGTTTTTTTTTTCACGCTGAATCCCCTACCCTCTCCTTAAAAAAATGCTGACCGGTTGCCATCGCTCGCAAAACTTGTTAAGTCGTTACAATTGAGTAAAACAAAAAATGACCTCTTCTTATTGGTTCAAATAATGTATAAACACCACAAGAATGAAATACGAAGGAATTATAGACGAAAAAAGTGTTTTGTTAATGGTTAGAGCTCATTTTCCGAAGTGCCTTTGAGCACTCCGGAACGCACGAAAAAGCATAGACGTCGAAAGTAGCAATTTGGAGTCGTTTACTCCAGGCGTTCGACAAAGAATGTACAACGACGTAACAACTGAAGACCTACTATCGAAATGCCTCGGTGGGTACATGCAGAATTCAAATGAGAGCTTCGATTCCATCGTGTGGAATCAGTTTTTAAACTTTGAAAGAGTTTTTCTCGAAATTGCGTTTATGAAATCAGGGAATACTTGATTCGGGCTGTTTCATCCGATTGGCTTGAAATTTTGACTGTAGCTTCTTACAGGGAACATCGCTTGAGAGGTCTTCTCACTTTAGATGCTAAAAAAGGCTATTTTCATGAATTTTTTTGATAGGTTTACATTATAGGTATTGATATGAAAGTTGTTACACTTAATAAATACACTTTCGAAATATATTAAAAATTTTATTTATTTAAGCCACTATTTATAGGCGAAAATGGTAGTTAAAAAAATTTCCCAAAAAAAATTGTAGGTCTGCGCTGTTGATGAAATCTCGGAGATGGATTATCGGAAAGAAAAAAATCAAAAGGTTTTAGATTCAATATGTTAATGACTATAGCGCATATCATAGGATTTTTTATATATGCAAAAATAACAAATTGCGGACATTTTTCGAAAAGAACAAAGAAACATGTTTTTTTCACCGTTTTTGGGAACAAAGAAATAATAAATATCAAAATTTAAAAAAATCCTTGATATGCACTATAGTCATAGTTGTAAAGAATATGTGGTTAAAATTTCATAAGGATCGGTTCAGTAGTTTCGAAGATTTTATCAACAAGCCGTCGACAAACGTTGTTTCGAGAAAAACGCGTTTAATGTTTGTTTGGGTTATATAAACACATCAAATTTTTTTTAAATGGATTTCGAAAGTGTATTTATTAGGTGTAACAACTTTTATATCAATATCTATAATATCGACCTATCAGAAAAATGCATGAATATAGCCTTTTTTAGCGTCTAAAGTGAGAAGACCTCCTAAGTGTCCACGTTCGATTTTGTTGAAACTCATACATGTGATAAAGCATTGAAAACTATCTAACTTTCTTTAAGGGGAAACGACCCCTTAAAGAAAGGCGTGTCACCCATTAATTTCATTTTTCTTTTTAATCTTTCTATAGTGCAGTTTTTATCGTTTTACATTAGAGGAATTTTGGTTTTTGTTTTTTTCAGATCGGTGGACTGCTCGTGGATGAAACTTCATAACCACCTTTCGACACGCCTTTCTTTGAGGAGTGGTTTGCCCCCTTAAAAGCGTTTTCAGCAGATAAAAAAAAATAGGTGTTCAATAGTTTTCAATGCTTAATGCTGATGGTACGGTAGGATGGTGATGACAAAAAGTTCTTTTACAAGGTGGCAATATTTGGAATAATTTTTTTTTTCTTACAAACATATTCTAAATGTTGCCACTTTGCAAAAAAAAACAATATCTTTTAATAATCGTGTTCACTCCTCTAGCATAACTAATGCAAATGGCGATTTTTTAAAAATTCTATCATTTATTCTTCTTAAAAAGCGAAATCTGTACTTCCAGACCTAAACGATAAACGCCCCAAGCCTCATTATCATCGCTTTTGCAGTATTCTAAAAAAAATACCCAAAACCGTCACATTTACGCCAATTTTACGAAATCTGATACAATATTCCTCTCTTACAAAATTCGCTAACAAATGTCAATTTTACAAAATTTGGTTGAATATTTCTCGTTTACAAAACTTGTTACCAAAAGTCTTGCTCACAAACAAACCTAAACAATTTCGTTCTCACAAAATATACTACCAAATTTTTTCCTCGCGAAATGTTGGCCTCTCCTTCACAAAATTTGCTAGCGAATTCTTCTCTCAGGAAATTTGCCAACAAGTTTTCCCCCGACACAATTGGCTACGAATTTCTCTCTCACGAAGTTTGCTAACAAATTGATTTATGACAAATATGCAAACGAATTCCGCCTTTAGAAAATTGCTCAACAATTTTGTCTCCGACCAACCCAAATATTTTGTCTCATAAAATTCGCCAGCCAATTTCTCTCTCTCTCTCTCTCTCTCTCTCTCTCTCTCTCTGAAATTGGGCAACAAGTTTGTTGGAGACAAATTTGTCTCTCTCAAAATTGGCTAACAAATCTCTCTCTCTTTTAAAATTGGCTAACAAATTCCTGTCTCCCAAAATATACCAACAAACCTCTCTTTAGTTCAAATTTCGTACAAACGATGCGAAATTTAATTTGAATTTAAATTTAATACCACTTCGTAGAAACGATTTCAAATTGAACGGGCTACATCTACCTAGATGGGTAAAAAAATGTATGTTCCAAAAATAATTTTATTCGATAGAATTATCTTTTAGGTGCAATCCCTGAAAATGTTATGGAAATATTTCTAAAATTGAATGAGGTACAGCTTCTAACAGTCAGCCGGAGGAGCGGTAGCAACACCATACGTCAAAGTTCAAACGCGTTTATCTCGCAACGCTGTTTTCAAAGTCGGTGGACATGATATCTGGAGAACCACTTGATGGATTATTTCCAAATTTACAGGAGATACGGCGAGAAACATTTAAAGTTCGCTGACGATCTCACTTTTCTAAAATTGATCTTCATTTTTTAATAATTACGTAAAAATGACGACTTTTTTCATAGATTTTGTATGCTCGAGCTTCAATTCCTCGCCACGTTGTTAAAAAAAATAATTTAAAAAGTCAACGATCGTCAACGACTCGTATTTATTGTTGCCTTGAATACCCCGTCTAGTTTTTAGATTTCATATGGACCGTTTGAGCTGAAGAGTGTCCACCGCCGAACGTCGCGAAAAAATTTCCATCATCTGCCAGTTGCCACATTTCTTACGTTTTTCTGTATTCGTTGGTGATTTTTTAAAACGCTCCCAATATATGTACCCTTGTTTTAAAAAACATGCGTTTATTTTGCACCAACCCTTTCCAGCAAAAATCGAAATTTTGCCATTTTTTGGTCCCTCAAAAAACCCCCACAAAATGCTTATTAATAATAGAAAACTGCGTTATCGTTTTTATCCTGTCTCGGTCCAAATGCAAGATCCACAGCTTCCGAAACAAAAACACCGCAGCCGCGCAATAATTCGTAAAGTACCTGGGACAACGCAGTGGAATCAATGGAAAGTGTTAATTGATCGAGTTAAGCCAGGAACGCGACTCGTCCAATAAAATGTATCCCATATGTACACTCGCCAATCCAACAACCACGTACGACTCTCCGAGAGTTTCGCACCGCGCTCACCTGCACGCTTTTTTCTCTCAGCGAGGAAAGTATACCGTGTCTTTTGCGGAAATTGCGCGAGATAAAAGTTGAAAAACTACTGCAAGTTTGCCGAACGAGAATACACTCTACGTGTTCGCACTCGCGAGACTCTCCCGAAAGTCGTAAACGTGAAATGTAACGTGACGAGGAAGGAGTCGGAGGCGAAATAAAAAGGGACAAGATTAGTTCAAACTCTGTTACTGTGTGCTCGTGCAAAGAGAATTCCCGAGCTCGGTTGTCGCAGCCAAGCTCGAATACGAGGATGCCCACGAGACTGTGTGCGAGTCTAATTCAATGAGTATGTCCGCAACTCGGTGCCACTGACAATCCAAATGAGCAATCTGAATTTTCGTGCTTTCCCGTCGAGCCCGACTCAACCAACAAGTCGAAAACTACAAACGCCTTAAACCGACCGTAGCGCGACTTCGGTGGTTTCCCATGCTCAGTATCGTCGGGCCGACACTTGGATGGGTGACCGTTAAGCCGGGGACTTGCGCGCCGGCTACCGAGCAGGAGGTTGATTGAGTTTCCGATATCAAGACAACTTATACTCACAAGGAGACTTAAGTGTCCGCCTTCGATTTTGTTGAAACTCATATACGTGATAAAGCAGTTAAAACTATTAGACGCGTATTTTTTGATCGGTGGAAAAACGGTTTTAAAGGGGAAACGACCCCCCAAAGAAAGGCGACTCCAGGTCACCCCTTAAGGCGGGGGAGCCTGAATTACTATAGAAGGTCCAAAAAAGGGTTTTTTTTCGGGAATTTTTTTAGAAGGAAAAGAAACAAGTGATCCCTGTGAACATTGAGGTATCTTTTCATGTATAATTAAGGTAGTACTAGCGGATTTACTAGTCAACAGAAAATCAACAAATTATCGAATCTGGAAAAAGCAAAATATAATGTATTTGGGTATAATAATAAACATGATATAGAAAATAATTATTTGAGAAGTGCATGTGATTACTATTTGTATTATAGTTTGGTAAGTGAAGTAAAATCGCAATCAGATTTGACTTGAGTTGTCACAGGCCGCCATTTTATAATTCTGGTAATATCGGTGGCAACGCTGGATTCAGGTGCTTTCGATACATGTCAAGCATGTGTTTGCTTACCGTATGTGTAATCGTGTGTTGTAGTTTATGTGTAATGTGCACATTGTAACACAACATGCAAAAATGAGATGCTTGAATCGATGATATCTGCTCGAAATGTCCCGTAACCTATATTTTTATGGTACACACGTGACCGGGACACTTTTCTTGTTATTCGTCGCTTTTCGCATAGCTCGATCTGACCGGGAACTATTATTATTTGCGTTCCAAAGTTCGATCCGCACGGATTCCCTATATGGTGCGGGTTAAATGCATCGATTTCGTGAATTAATTACTATTATATTTAGCCGGTAAGGCCTGAAGAGTTTTTTCGGGTGTCATTTTTTATGTCTCTACTACAGCATACAATTTTTTTTTTAAATGCATGAGGAGGTTCGTGCACGTACTACCTTAAAATGTATAAAAAATGTTCATCATGAAACAATAAATGACTGCAGATTTATCAGCCTATTCCATATGCGTCTTGCCACTGCAGTCCCCGATCGGCGGGAAAGATGCAGCTCGTAATTCTTGACTGAACTTATAAACTTCTTGATAAACCAATAAAATTTTCAATTGTCATATATTTTTCTTCTGGGTGAATTAAGAAAAAGCTGAAAAAATCGTGATATTATAACTTTTCTCAGGTTTGAAAAAAAAAAGTGTTAAAAAAAAAACGATGTGCTATGAAAATGATTTTAAAAGACTTTTTCAACGACTCTTTTAGTTCACTTTGAGGAGATTTTCATACTGAAGAAAATAAACTTTGGTCTGACTCAATAGGTCGTTCAGTTTTTTTGCTATCACGCCCGCCAATTTGAAAAAAAAACTAGAGAAAACGCGCTTCACAGTTTTCAATAGGAGGAAATATGAATATCGAATATCAGTATTTTCTCTGCTTTTGGCCTTGTATCTTCGAAAATATTTACAATTATCCTCCGTAATTTTGTAAGTATATTCTTGGATGGTTTATCTTTCGATTAAAGCGATTAAGAAAAAAAAAGATTTTTCGGACCTTCTAATTCGGGCTTCCCCCTTAATATAGATTTTTTCAATACTTCCATACCGGATGTTTCATTGCTTTCCATTAAAAGAATTTTGGTTGTTGCTTCATTCGGATCTGTGGACTGCTTATGGGTAAGACAGCAAAACCACCCCTCGACACGCGTATCTTTGAGGGGTGGTATCCCCCCTTAAACCCGTTTTTCCACAGATAAAAAAAAATACGTGTCTAATAGTTTTCAATGCTTTATCACATATATGAGTTTCAACAAAATCAAAGGCGGGCACTCAAGTGATGTTCCTTGTCAGCTAAATACAGCCAGTTTGTATCAACGAAGGTTTCGCCTAGTTTCCCTGTGCCCTCGTGCAAATGCAATACGGTATAAGGAAAATTTCAAACAGCCGGTCGGTTCTACTTTAGTGACAAAAACTCAATGGGCTGTTTTGAATAGAATCTTTATGGACTCGGAGACCTTCGCTTGATTCAACTCGATATTATTAGTTTTCCCGAAAAGGGCACTTAAAAAATTGCTGAAAAAGAGTCTAAAGCGTACGCAAGGAAAAAGTAGCCTCGTACCGCACTCTGGAGTGGTCTCTGCGAATCTCAAAATAGTGAACTGACAAATGTGGGGGATAAACATGAAAGGGATGACATCACAAGAGCCCTTGAGGGGATACGAGCCAAAATTGCCAATAATAAGAACAATCGACGCAAATTAATATTGAACCTGACCACTCCAAGTAAAAATATAACGAAAGCCATTTTCGTTCGAATCAACGGAGACAAATGTAATTTGAGTGGGCGTTAGTGGGTGGGATTTAACATCGTTAGGTCAGGGAATTTCGAGCCGCACATACGGCCTCAAACAGACTGCTACTAGGTTTAGGCGTGTATTATCAGTCTGATTGTTCGTGCCGAAACGCACACGCGTTCTCTCAATCAAATTAGTGCCTGACGACAATGTACGCTCAACGGGAGGATCACTGGATGTTGAATTTGGATCGCTGCATCGAATCTGGGAGAGAGACGGAGAGAAAGAGAGAGAGAGAGAGAGAAAGGGTGTTCGATATAGAGCGTGGATACACTCAGGGCACAGCAATGCACACATTGAAAGCAGACGAAGCACGTACTTGAGGTCTCCGTGGCTCAAGCATATAAATGGCCACGCATACCACCACGGACCAGGTTAAAGCTAAAGCATCGATGTGCAATATACTCACGGGTATATATATATGTGTGCAAATGAGGATAGCTCGTACATGGACTTCGAGGATGAACATCAACGACGTCAGTGTCAGCCATTTACTGTCTCTCTCCCTTTCTCTCTCTCTCTCTCTCTCTCTCTCTCTCTCTCTCTCTCTCTCTCTCGCTCTCTCTCTCCCTCTTTCTCCATCTATCTATCTCTCTCTCATTCTCGATTGTACAGGTCTATCGTACTCCGCCATAACGTGTATGCATAATTCGAGACAATGTAACTCGCTGAATACACCAAACAATTAGTGTATACGCGGTCGTATTGTACGAAGTACCACTGCTGTATGAGGTGGAGTGTAAATTCAGGTTTGACCGGGGAAACAAAGAAATGCGACAGGATCGAAGCTCATAGCCGTAAATTAATAAATTCGGTGGGAAATGTCTGGCAACGATGTACCGCGAATTGAATGGATTTTTGAAGTACGCTATTGGCTCCTATAGCTTCGTTGAACGACGTACTTCATGACGTCTTGAGTTCACGTTTTTTTTTTTATTATTTTAATTTAGAGGAAAAGTTTAATCACGCGATTAACTTTTTTTTTAAGTGAGTAGATACGTTGTTGCAAAATGTAACTAGGAGGTTCGTTGGAGGGGATGCTGGATTCTGGGATCATGATATCGTGCCAACGAAAAATACTGGCACGTGGAGAGTTGCGTGTGTATTGTTTGCAGAAGCAGAGAAGAAGGTAAATAGTTAAGCGAAAAACTTGGTCATTGGAAATGTAGCGAGTACTTCGAAGCACCCATTTATAGATTAATCGCACAAAACATTTCGGATTCAAGTGTTTCGCAACAGGCATTGATTATTCATGAATGGAAAAGATTTATGCAGGTAAAACTGATGGCCGCGGATCGTAAAATGTTAATATTGTGCGGCAAAAACCCGTGCGGAAATGGTGTCAAGGCGTTTGTCTCAAATTTACTGCGACCCTAGTTTGGAAGAGTCGTAGTAATGCAGTAAAAGATACGAAAACCCAGCACTTTTTAGCGTAGAACATGATTTTTTTTACTGAAGGTAGATGGTTGCATACTGAAAGGAATCCCAATAAAATTTTGCCCCTCAACTCGCCCCAACCCTAAGAAATAGGGGTTGGAAACGTAAAAATCGCCGTATCTCGATAATTAATAGCCCGATCAAAAATGGCTTCAAACAAAAGTTGTTTGGAAAAACAAAATTCGTATAAAGTTTTCTGATGTCCAACCCTTTATCTTTGAAAGTAGCGGCACAAAAACGATTCGAAAATTCGGGGTTGATGCGTGGCGAGTGGTGCTTTCGTGTTTTTGTGCCGCTATTTTCAAAGATAGGGAATTGTACGTCAGATAACTTTACACGTATTTTATTATTCCAAACAACTTTTGTTTGAACCATTTGTTGTTCGGGCTATTAATTATCGAGATACGGCGATTTTTAAGTTTTCAACCCCTATATCTTAGGGTTGGGGCGAGTTAAGGGGCAACATTTTATTGGGGTGACTTTCAGTGTGCAACCATCTACCTTCAGTCAAAAATTCATATTCTACGCTAAAAAGTGCTGGGTTTTCGTCTCTTTTACTGGACTATAGAAATTGCGACAAGGAACGTCACCTCGATGTCTGCCTTCGATTTCCTTAAGACTCATATATATATGGTAGAGCATTAAAAACTATTGGATACGTTCTTTCTCATTGGCGGAAAAACTCTTTTCAGGGGTGAAATCACCTCTTGAGGGGTGAAACCACCCATATGGAGGGTTGATTCGCAGTTTCATCCGCCAGCAGACCACAGATTTCAGTGAAACAAAACGAAAATCCTCCCCATGCAAAACGATCAGAAACACACTATGAGTAAATTGAAAAAAAGGATTGAGGGATGAACCAAGCCTTTATTTTCCTTCCTCTCACCCTACATTGAAAAGAGGTGCATTGAATTGGGGAAACAAGTAGCACTTTCAAGAGGGGATGAAATTATAGATTACCGGTTTTTGCATTCTAGACGGATAGCAAGCTTAAGGGGGTAAACCAGCCCTTACACTATGTTCGTCATCGCAGAAGTTTTTTCTGTATTTGAAATTTGTATGCTGATTCAACACATTTCTACAAACTCCAAATTGATGTTTACGTATGGAACAATTTGCGAAAATCGATAGTCTGACGTAGAAATTCTGTAATAAATCGAAAAACAATCGAAGCTCGATGAATCGGGCGGTAATTTTAGAGTAAAAACCATTGCGAAGAGAATGCGCGTAGTCCGGGGTTTCAAATCGTAACATAAAATAAATGGTCGGCGTTTCAGTGAAGAAACTTTTTTGTGTTAAAGTGCAAAAAAAAATTGGATATTTAATTTTCAAAATTCTGAATCCATATCAATGTATTTTCCCCCTTAACACGAATTCACCGTCACTTTTCGCCAAAATCCAATTTTTTAAATAAATTATCATCAAAAGTGTGCGAACAGACATTTGCCGCGTTTAGCCCGCGTAGTTTTGAGCTTTCGACAAAAACTCGATGATATTCATATTCGGCGAAAAAATGTCGATTAGATAGACTCTTGGAATGGTTTAAGACGCGAAAAAAAATCTTTCAACCTGTTCGGCCAGTTGTCCCGAAATTGCCAAAATAGCAAAATTTCAAATAGCCGTCGCTTCGATTCTATTTGAGTAACAAAAACGCAATGGGAGAGTTCGAACATGATTTTGGTAGAATTAGAGAATGCCACTTCATTCATGTCGACATCTCAATCAGTTTTCCCAAAAAGTCTACCTGAAAAACGGCCTGAAAGAGGCTAAGGGGGTATGTATGGATAAAATAGAAAAAATCGATGCTGCGTCTTTAAAATTCTGCCAAAAATGGAAAAATAATCGTAGGTCAATAAATCAAACGGCACCTCAAACAGCAAACGACAACGAAGAGGATAAGTACAGAATGGAGTTGAAAATTGAAGCAGAAAATAAATGGTCAACAGTTTAGTGAATTAACTTTTTTTTTTGGTTGAGGTGCGAAAAAAAATTGTTTCTTAATCTCTGTTTTATAAGTCTTTATTGAGGTATTTTTACCTCCAGAATACGAATTTGCCACTAATTTTCCTTAAAACCCTCAGATGTCATTAAAAATCGACGAAAATATATGAAATGGGGTTTACCCTCTTAAGTTTTCAATCCAGCAAAAATTTAAAAATCCGTCAACTTAGATTCCCCCCCCCCCCCCCCCCTTTAAAGTGTTCGCCGTAACGTTTAATTTATTGCACCATTTTCGAATGTGGAATGAGGGGAAATAAAATTTAAAAAGTGGTTCATCCCTTAATTCTTGTTTTTTCCGTTCTACCCATAATGGATTTCTGGTTGTTTTGCATCAGAAGAATTTCAGATTCTGTTCCACTGAATCCGGCGACTGCTTGCAGGTGAAACTGCAAATTCAGCCCTCAACATGTTTCAGTCTAAGGGGTGCTTTCACCCCTTGGAACTGTTTTTGCGCCGGTAAAAAAATACGTACTTGATAGTTTTTTATGTTCTGCCATATACATGAGTTTCAACAAAACCAAAGGCGGACACCATAATGATGTTCCTTGTGGGAGGACGATCGCACTTCGACACTGAGAACCCCTAAATGCTTGATTTGTAAATGCCATCGCTAAATTATTTGACTAAACTCGTTTGATCTCAGCAAGCCATTGAATTGTCAGAAAATGTATAGTCCATTATAACAATAATCGATATTTAGTGTCTTCAAAGTTATCTAATCTCAATTTTCCCTCGAATATTTGATTTTCGAATTTCGATCCGTCATTTTGAGTGTGCAACGAATAGCATCATATTGAGATTCAGCGACAGTGAAAACATCAATGCATAATTTTACGAGGCAAAGTTCATTTAACGATTCCCAATTGCAAAGAAATTGGATGTCCAAAATTGCTCAATTCTATTCCAAATTGTCCTGATGATGGGTCCTTAACAGGTCTCCTTTTTCGACAGTTTTTTTTTTCAATTTTTGGCCATCCACACCGCACATCCCTTCTATTGGAACCCAGTAAAGCTGGATTGTGGTGATCCCTATATAGCACGTTATTTCAACATTCTCTCCCAGACGGGTTTCACTTCACTCAAACGAAGACATCCACACCCTGTTTTGTACTCTCTCAAACGCGGTTGATGCTACGAATTCGAAAAGCGTACATACAGCAAACATACACTATCCATTAAATGCAGAGTAACTCGCGCCTCAATGAGCGAAATTCTGATTCCACCAACGCGTATGCGGAGTTCCACGATCCTAGGGCTCATCGGAAGCTGGCTGATGATTGCGTTTACATCGTATTACGAGATTCCGCGCGTGACTAGATTCTCATCCGAAGCATTCCTCCGTCACTTGCAGGTATCTCCAAAGAGTATCGCCGTGAAATACGGAATCACTTGAATTGTTAACGTGTTTTCTGATTCCGAGTACGTGTAGTCCATTTTGCAAAGTTGCCAGTAGGATAAATAGTGCGAGTTGTTGATTCGTCTTCATTTCTGCAACTGCATGGGCTGCGGCTCTGCTTGATGGCGTTCCGCATAGACGTGTATACAGTAACTCTCTATGGCCCTCAGAGAGGATAAGACTGTGTGTGTGTATGAGAGAGAGAGAGAAAGAGAGAGAGAGAGAGGAAGATGAAGAAGAGTCCAAAGAGCATGGAGAACGTCTGCAAAGAGGCAAATGCAAAGAGACGAACGATGAGAAACACAAAAAGAAAGCGCGTACAGTGACACAGAGAGACATTGCGTTTTCCCGAGATACGAAGCGAATGAATTCTCTTTTCATACACGCGTACACACAAATCCCCGGCATATACGAGGAAAGGATATTTCGAACCCGTTACATCCGCGTAATGTTGGCTATCGGCAAATGTGGCGACTTTAGTGCAGTCCTCAAATTTCCGAAAACATCGTTGATTTTCAAAACCGGGTGGTCCCTGAAAAGATCTTAACGTAAATACGCTTGCCTCTCCATGTGATTTTGAAGACACTGGGATTAACCCAGTGTACATTATGGGGACAACTGGCTACTTCGAGGACGTTCCGCGTTCGTCTTCAAAATCACCTTCCCCTGCAAATATCACTATATCATCGCAAACTTGGTGTACTTATCCTTTGGAATTCCAACAAAGTGTGGGTGAATGCGCGGGTGTGTTGGGGAGAGCGCTTGCGCTACGTTCTCTCTCCGAGCTGCATATCCAGCGGCACATTCAACAGACGGGGACGGCAAATTGCGAGAAAGGGAGACCCTCGTACGAGCGGGAGAGCAAGCGGGACAGAGATTCCTGCTGAGCAGCAGCAGCAGAGAGACGGCATCCCTGGGTGGCAGGAATGAATGAGCGAGAGGGAGAAGAGTTAGGGAGTGTAAGAGGACGAGTGGCGGATGTGGCGTGTGTGAAACAGAGAGAGAGGGAAGGGGGGGGGAGAGAGAGAGAGAGAGAGAGTTCCAACACATATATACAGATAAATAGAGACGGTAAATTCTCGTCCCGACGGAGAAAGAGAAACGACGGGGACCCGATGAGTGAGAGAGAATAAAGTTCGCCGTCTCGCTCATCCCCATGCATATATCCTCCACGCGGTCGATCGCTTCGGCTCCCCGATCCGCCATTTTGTGCAGCTCCGTGGCTCTCTGACGCGGCGCGTTGCCCCTGGTAAAGCCGCGGCATTCCTGGCCTGGGAAAATATTGCCACGGATCCCCGGGAATCTCTCTTTCTCTCTCTCTCTCTCTTTCTCTCTTTCTCTCTATCCGTCTCACCCCCGCTTAGGCTGTTTCAAGCTTCCTCCTCCCGCCGATGAAAGGAGCAGCCAGAGATGGAAAGAAACGGAGAATCCCGGAGGCCGTAATCTTGGAACTTACTCCGGTCTCTCTCCGGCTCACGCTTTGTCGTTATCCCTCTGTCTCAGTCCGTATGAGAGTGGAAATAGAGGGAGCCTCGGGCTAGCCAGTAGCTAAGCACTCTGTGAGGGACTTACGTTGTGAAGACGCGAGTATATATATATATATATACATATATATATATATATATACATATATAGGTACGTGTATATATATCGGTTCATATATATTTACTGTAGATCGAACTTCTACGTTGACAAACGAAAGTTCTCGATCGTCAAGATTTAGCACCACGCGAGTGACAGCACTCCGACCCTTTTGTGTATTCGCTGGTACACGTTCATATATGTGTATATATAGGGTGGGCCATTTAACGTGACCACCCCGAATATCTCGGTTGCCTTTGGAGTGACGAAAAAAATGTCACGAGGTAATTTGATCGATTTCGAAGGACCAATACACTGGTGAAAAATTCATTTTTGTCAAGGTCATAGTTTTTGCGTTCTCAAGGTCGTCAATGATTTTTTACATGGGAACATGTTTTTGTTTTTATTCAGACGTAGCTGATATTCAGACAAATCCAATGACAAGGTCATATCATGACCTTGGAATGAACATTTGTTACAATAAATTTCCTGCACAAAAAATTAATTACATTATTCGGATATTCTTATTGTCAATACCATCACCATTTCCCGTTTTTACACGTGTATTTTGGTGAAAAATAATTTCAAGGTCATGATGTCACAGGTCGTTGGTTTCGTCTGAACATCAGCTACAACGGTTTACTAAAAATAAAAATAAATATGTTCCCGTTTGTAAAAGAAATGAATTTTGCACCACTGTATGAGCCCTTGGAAATCAATCAAATTACATCCCGACATTTTTTCGTCACTCTAAAGGGAACGGAGATATTTGGGGTGGTCACGTTAAATGGTCTACCCTGTGTGTGTGTGTGTGTGTGTGTGTGCGCGTGTGCGTGTGCGTGTGCGTGTGCGTGTGCGTGTGCGTGTGCGTGTGCGCGTGTGCGTGTGCGTGTGCGTGTGTGTGTGTGTGTGTAGTGTGTATTTGGGATAGGGACATTTTCCGCGGCATGGTACCGGAAGTAAGAACGGACGTTGTCGCGCGAGGATGATCGTCATACAGTCATGTGTTAGAGCGCCTCGGCCGTATACAAATATATACTTCGGAGAAGATCCGCCCAAACCACTATCCAAGCAATATATATATATATATATATATATATATATATATATATATATATATATATATATATATATATAATCGCGACTCCACTCTACGAAGTCATTAAGGCGTTACATCCAGTGGCTCACCGAAAGACGAGACTTTTTTGAGATTTATTTTTAGAATACTAAAGAAACAATTAGAATGAGGATTGGAGGGCTTATTCGAGATGTGTTGACGTATACAAAAAAAATGTTATGAAAAAAATACCAAATGGTGGCTCTGTAATACTAGTGGTTCAGCTCTGGCGGTACATCGAGTTGAGCAGTGCTGAGCAAGGCCAATACTCGGAGCGGTGACCGCTTAGCCGTGCACTGGCGGGCGCGTCAACCAGTGAGCGGAAGGCCAATACTTTTGTAACTTTGGGTGTAAATACTTGAGTAAAAGTCTGAGCACCAGAAAATCAGAAAAATATGGGGCCATCTATACCGGTACGGGTTTTCCACAGTTTCCCCGTACCTTCGGCAAATGTGGTATAAAGTAGCTTAAGATGGAATAAATATAAAATGGTGGCTCAGTCGTAGGTACACTAAGAGTGTCTTTTTAGGCGCTCTGCAGAAGGACGCAAATGTTTTATGGATGAGGAATTAAAACAAATGTTTTTAAATGTTCGTCATTTACATTAGTTTTGCTAGAGAAGTACACACGATTAACAATAAAATATGGTTTTTTTTTTCGTAAAATGGCAGCATGTTGAAGATTTTTTTCGCCTAAAAAAACCGCCTTAGTATTTTGTTTCTAAAAAACGAGAATTATTGATGGGTCGTAAAAATCGTGTGTTCTTCTTTCGAGAATCTGTTTACGAAGCGTCAGTTAAAAATTCAAGTCAATCGAATGAAAATTGTTGAAATTATGCGTCCTCCCAATTACAAAAACGCGGTTTCGAGGGGAAAAAACGCGTTTGAGGTATTTTTCTCGCGGAGGGTTGTATTTTGTGGGGGTAAAGCAGGGCTCTTCCGAATCATCAGTAAATTACAGTGGCGCTTAATAAAAATAAGTCACAATCAATTATTATACCCAATAATAAACTAGAATAAGAAAATTTCGCACAAAATTAGTCGTTTTAGACGTTTTGGTACTTTTTTTGAAACGTCACGGCTACGAAAAATCTTCTGCTAGTCACATTTTTTTAAGTTTTATCATTAACATTTTATTTGTTACATAAGTTATTTACAGAGTTATTTAGTGTCTAAATTATTAGATAGAAATGTGGCCAGCGTGTCATCTCCATTAATCGCCGTATAAGATGGACTACTTTTAAAGTTATAATTTTTCGTTACAAGTTCGGTAACTAGACTTGAAATTTTACCAGTATACTGGGATGTATTTTTACTCGATTATAAACGAAAATCGGTTAATTGTTAAATGTTTGGGTTCATGAAAGGAATACCTTAATGTTTCAAAACTGATTTAGGAGCTGACGTCCACACGACGGAATTGAAGCTCTTATTTGAACTCTGCGTTACCCACGGAGGCATTTTGGCAGTAGATCTTCAGTAGTCAAGGCCTTAGGCCACTCTAGAGGCCAAAAAGGGAATATTTTGTGATTTTTTCCAGCTAAACCGTAAAATAAATCGAAATGGAAAAATAGGCGTTTTATTATACACGTAATTGACTATACATAATTATTTTTTCACAGCGATGCATGTCAAAATGGCGACTGTGCAGCATTTTTCCGATGACGTCTTTATTTCTTGAAGGTCAATGGCCGGACCAACAGATCCTACAATTTGTTAGTTCTAATGAGACACTAAAGTTTTTTCGATTGTATATAAGAATAGCTATAGAAGTACGGAGGATTTTTTTGATATATTGTTTTTTGTCAAAATGGCGCATTTCTAAAACAAAAAGTATAAAATGCCATGAGAAAATCGTCAGAAAATTGTTCATAACACAGGAACTATGCAATATGATTTAAAAACCCTACTTAGTGCCGTAGAAAATGTAACGTTAAATATACAGTTAAAATGTCAAGTGAATCGGTTGAAATTTGTTTGAGTTATGAGTCCGGCCGACGTGAAAAATGTATTTTTGAGATAAACGCGTTTAAAGTTGGTAGAAAGTCACGCCACAAATAATGTTCCAAAACCTTTAATCTGCGATGCCTGCAGATGAATTCGAAAGTCGAGTACTTAGAGATTTTTCATACCCATGATCTTTTGGAATATAATTTTATAGGTACTAAGGTACATTTTTAACAAACAAACAATCGATTTTTGAAAAATTCTAGAGTGGTAAAATTCTAGAGTATAAAATTCTAAAGTCGTAAGGCGTATGTTTTTTGTTCAAAGACTGGACCGAACGACTTAAAATTGCTACATTCACCGTCTAGGCTGTATCGTGCGTTTCGGAGCCCTCAAAGGCACTTCGGAAAATGAACCCTAGAATTGAAAAAAATCCACCTGTCATTTTTGTTTGTTCATCATTCTTGTGATGTTTATGCATCATTTAAGGGGTTAGGCAACAGTAACTGGTATAAAATCATGTGCGAATTTAACAATTTTTTTTCGTATGGAAAAGTGATTCACTCATAAAATTAATTACACACCTATTTAGTATGAATATCAAGCTGTTAGAAAAAATATATTTTTTTTTCGATGCACAAAATGCCCGACTACTAATATTTTCTTTTGTTATCTTTTTTTACGTGCGTCGCGGCGTGACATCTAGCATCCGAAATTTTTTTACCTAGAAAAAAAAAACAAAAATTCTCGTCAATCTACATTACCATACCTAGAGAAGTACGTACAGAATTAAAAAATATTGTTTTATTCAAGAGTTGTAGGTATTTGAACTTAAGAAATGAATTTTCAGTGAAAAATTTCGTTATAACTGCTCATAAACTGCTCATAAAATGAAAAGTTTTTGATTAATCAGAAATTCCGTACGTACTTCTCTGCGAACTGCAATTAGGGACATAACTTTTATATTTGAAGTAAACCGAGTGAAAATTGTTGAAGTTATTTGTCACGCCAATTAGAAAAAAGCTGTTTCGAGAAGTTTCGAGTAGTCAGCCATTTTGTACATCGAAAAAAAATATATATATTTTCTATCAGCTTGATATTTATACTAAATAGATGTGTAATTAATTTTATGAGTGAATCAATAGAAAAAAAACAAACGGTCAACAATTTCCCCTGCTCAGAAGTAACGCCTTAAAACATCTCATCCAGCCGGGCTCGTTCGCATTTTTTTTCATTTCTTTCCTCTTGCCAGCAAATCTCGCCGCTCTCATTGCTTCGTACAGAGTCGAGTGATGGTAGATCATCAGATACAGTATCCAGATACAAGGATCAACGTATATGTGGCTAGGTGAATGTGTGAGTAGGCTCTGTATAGTTTTTTTTCTCTCTCCTCCGAAGAGGTATAGCTCACAAACTTCTGGGAGGTTTATGCCCCGAGGCATTTTTTTCCATTTGCGATGACCCGGTCTCTTTCTGAATTGAATACATATGTATATGTGTGTCTATGTATATATGAGTCTTTTGAGAACGGGCCTTAAATGATTTTTAAACGAATCTTCTGTTTTGGCCGTAGGACAGTCTTTGTTGTGAGCTTTATATAAATATGCTTACATTTATCTTAATGTGATTTTGAAGACATCGAGGCTTACATAATATCGAGTATGGAGATATTGATATGCGATGGGAACTGGGCCTGAAGCGAGTACTCTCAAAATCATCGGTTTACATATTATATGAATCAAGAAGTCGTTTAAGGGGTTAGGCTAGTGTGAAAATAATTTAAAAATCGATAGTCGCTTGAAGCAACTTAAATTGAAGAGGAAAATTGTAATTTATTTAATCAACATAAGATGCCGGTGCAGGAATCGCAGATTGAAAGTATACTTATGATTAGAACGATAGAACTGCTAGTAAAACTTTAAACGCGTTTTTCACAAAACGATGATTTTCAAAACGGTGTACACGATTTCTCGACATCTAATCAACGGATTGACTTGAAAGTTGGTAGACTTTTGCAGTGTAATAATAGTTTAGTCTTAGTCGACGTTTTTCTTCTTAATTATTTTTTTGCGTCAATTACAAACAATAATGATGTCATTTTTCGTTGAAAAATGGAAAGAATTTACAAATTTTATTGTCGTTGATGATTGCAAAACGAGAACATAAAAAATCTCGGTCAAGTCTTAGCCAATATTATATATTTTAAGAAAAAAATTGTTTTTCTTGTTTCGGATCAACCGGGTGGCTAAAATCAAGTACACCATTGGGCCTCTCACGTTCAAAGGTCCTTCACGAGATTGGTTATAATTTCTTTAATTATTAGTATTTTTTAATGAAATTTGATACACAACTTTGTTAATATACGTGTAATTTATCGCATAGTTCAATATATGCGTGAAGAATCATACTGTTATTATTATACAACTTTGGCGATGTTATGGCTAAAAGTAAGTCGCTATATAAATACGACTTTCTCTCTCTCCTTCTCTCTCTCTCTCTCTCTCTCTCTCTCTCTCTCTCTCTCTCTCTCTCTCTCTCTCTCTCCTTCTCTCTCTCTCTGCAAAATGCGTAGGCAGTACATATGTGTGTGTACATTAGGCAGTTACAGGCAGTTCTCCTTCTTCGGCTCTACTTTGTACAGCGATCTTGATGGGGACTTGCCTTTTTTTCGCCCAATGGGAATTCACCCGAACTCGTTCGACATCTCGCAGCAGTTGCCTCATTTGCATAATTGGAGGCAATGTGTTTACATTCGAGTATGTGAAACGCCGTGGTGCGAGTGTATCCGCGAAGAGCCGAAATTTCTTAAAAAATAAACATTCACGTTGAATTGCTTGAAAATTGATGACGAACGCGCTTTCGTTTCAATAATGCTGTATGACTATTCAATTTGTCGGATAAAGACGAACTATAAATAGCATTTAATGTCGCGCCATACTTTTGACGCTACTCATCGTTTCTTTGGAATAAAATTGTATTTGTTTGAGTTTGATGACAGACATTTTTCATTCTCGCACTTCGACCGAGGAATGGGAAAATTCTGGGGAGGAAAAATGTTTGAAACATTTGCTCTTAGAGTAGAAAAATAAATAGTCCAGTAAAAGAGACGAAAACCCAGCACTTTTTACCGTAGAATATGATTTTTTTTTACTGAAGGTAGATGGTTGCACACTGAAAGTAACCCCAATAAAATGTTGTCTCTCAACTCGCCCCAACCCTAATAAATAGGGGTTGAAAACTTTAAAATCGCCGTATCTCGATAATTAATAGCCCGATCAAAAAAGGTTTCAAACAAAAGTTGTTTGGAATAATAAAATTCATATAAAGTTATCTGACATCCAACCCCCTATCTTTGAAAATAACGGCACAAAAACGATTCGAAAATTCGGGGTTGATGCGGTGCTCTCGTGTTTTTGTGCCGCTATTTTCAAAGATAGGGGATTGGACGTCATACAACTTTATGCGTATTTTATTATCCCAAACAACTTTTGTTTGAAACATTTTTTGATCAGGCTATTAGTTATTGAGATACGGCGATTTATAAGTTTTCAACCCCTATTTCTTACGATTGGGGCAAGTTGAGGGGCAACATTTTCTTAGGGTAACTTTTAGTATCCAACTATTTACCTTCAGTAAAAAATTCATATTCTAGGCTAAAAAGTGCTGGGTTTTCGTCTCTTTCGCTGGACTAAAATGCGTGACCGTTTCACTTGACAAGTTGTGCATTCAGAAATGGTCAAATTTTTCCACCAATAATTATTATTTTCATGACTAACTGGAAGAAAAATAAAATCTCTGACCAATTAGATATATTGGGCACACCTCCGGCGTCCGCGTTAATGGGTTGGAATAGTATACAAAACTCGGAGCCACTTTTTGCAACAAATGTGCTTCTTGTGCTACGTGTGGGTAACTGCATAGGTCGTTTGACTCTCGATGCATTAACAGTGTGACAGTGATAAAAAGCTCTCTCTCTCCCTCTCTCTCTCTCTCTCTCTCTCTCTCTCTCTCTCTCTCTCTCTCTCTTTCTCTCTCCCGCTCTCTCTCTATTTCTTGCAAAGGCTATAAGGTGCCGGAATTCATCGTTTACTGTACAAAATCGCACACAGACATACCCGAACATTTCCACACATCACTGCATTCATATGCATGCACGCATATTGCAATGCAGTAGAGTAGGAGGAAGAGAGAGAGAGAGAGAGAGAGAGAGAGAGAGAGAGAGAGAGAGAGAGAGAGAGAGAGAGAGAGAGAGGGTGGGCGGAGAGGAAGAGAAGGAAAAGAGAGAAACAGCAGGCTTGAAATATCGTTGACGATAAATTTGCCGATATAATTTGAGATTGGTATATACGGTGGGAACGGTGATATACAGCAAAGCGAGAGTACGGAGTGTATGTACAGCTCGGGGCGTACAGTACAGAGAACGCGTGCTCTACAAGCAAAATATAACAAGGTCTATGTTTCGCGTCTACGTACGCATACGTGTGTAATTTATCGAATTCTGTTTTTTTTTTTTCAATTTCACCACTGCATTCCGCTTTTATTCAAAAGTAAATGGCAAAAACGCGAGGGTGAAGGGAAAAACGCTCGAATCTCGCGTACTAACGAAACTGTAAGAACATTTGAAATTTCGATGCTAACAATAATATTCAACAGCTGTTTCATAAATAGAAAAGCGTTTACCTTCGATCCATTTTCCTTCTATCGACGCAAACACACGTACTCGAAAAAAACGAATGCGGATAAAATGATTTTTATGTACTTTTTTCCGTTGGAGAAACAAAAACGCCATACACATATTTACTCAACAACAATCCCGTCGACGTACTGTTCTTTTTTGTTTATATTTTCACTAAAGGTGTACTAGTATTATACTAGTATAGTATAGTTTTTTATATTTCCAAATATACCCTTGCGGGTTTTTACACAGTTTCCCCTTTGTACATTGATACTCTTTTACACGCTTCCTGCTTTTTTGTCAACATTTACCTTTCGTTCTTTTTCTCCTTTATGCTTCCTCTATTAACATGCATTGGAAGGCTGTTTCATACTCGCACAATTTTTGCATCGGTTTCCCTTTTATTTATTTATTAATTTGTTCATTTCAGTGCCTCCCTCTTGTAGCCTCTTCGCCATTTTTCTAAACCATCTACCACTTCCTTATTAATGTTTTTTCTTTTTTTGCCTGCATTGAAGTGTGTATTCCAAACTTTGTTCATTCTTCCTACAACACCGGCATAGAGTATCTGCTTATCCCTTTTTGCCTCATTTTTCGATATTTCCGCATCTCAACCTGGCCCACGTTTCTTTAGTTCTTCCCTCTATGCTTCTCGTCAGTGCTCCTTCAATTCTATACGTTGTTTGCGATTTTTTCACTCCCTACAATACGTCGAATTCTCAATTTTGTTCCAGTCTCGTTGTATTTCCTGATCGGTTTTTATTCCTATAGCTACTTCGATTATTTTTCGTACTTTCTCTACATCTTCGTCTCTTATCCTTTGCCATATTGCTCCCACTCCTACCTCCTCCGTGGCTCCCTTTATTTCCAGTCCCCATTTGGATGGGTTTGTGTTTAATATCGCTCTGGCTTCTTCTTTCAAACACTTTTTCCACCTATCTTCCACCATTGTCATTACCTCGCATAGGTTGCTGCTCTTTTCCATGCTTCCATTCCTATGTGTCTTATAGCCTCCATTCTTCATATGTGGCTAGGCGTATTGTCATTTATACCCATTGCCATTTTAACATATTTCACCAAAGAGACTAGAGAAAATCGGTTAGTGTGACTTCATTTTACACGCGATCTGTTTGGTAAGGGGCTTTAATTATAGCTAGATTATCTGGCTGCATGACAGCATTGTTGATTTTGCTTCTTATGTGCCCTTAACTTAAGTAGAAGCTATTAAGAAACCCGCGAAAAACGTTTCATTTGACCCTGTGTCGGGCTCAATCCGACAATCATAGTCGGAATTAAAGTTGAAATAGGTGTTTTCAGCTGATCGAACTAATGTTTCTACTAAACCCAGGTACTGTCAATGATGTGTAAGAAGTGATAAAGTATATTTGTTGTGAATACAAAATACTTTCAATCAAAGCAATCAGTTTTATTGCTTTTCATTCTAGTTTCAGTGTCACGGAAGGTATATTAAGATTCTTTAATATTATTTTACTTTTCGGACAATTTCTCGGCCTCTGAAAAATAAAACAAGATTTGGAAAATTTGCTCGCGCATGAAATGTTTGTTCGGGGTCAATAGACCCAATTGATGCTGAACCGTTTGTTTGAACTGACCCCACACCCTCGCTTCAAATAATTTATCAAACAGCAAAAAACCTAATTGCCCTAGGTAGGTACTGACCACAATAAACTCAACTAGGATATTCACGGTAATGGTGATTGTAAACAACGCTGAAGAAGGAACAATAGTTTTGGAGCAATACGCAAGATACTAATAGTAAAAAAAATTACTCTCTACGCCGAAAAAGCTATGCACCCACATAAAAAGGTCCGACGCGCTCGAAGGGCGACGCGCACTGAGCGACTGGATCCGATATGCAAAGCAGTCCCTTTCCCTCTCAAGGCCGCGCTGCTGTCACTAACCGTCTTCGAGTTATTCAACTTGTTTCATTTGACCCGTGTTTCTATCGACCCCAACCTACCCTACTTTATCGCTATCATTTTTGCTTGCTAGCATTTCTGTTCTCAATTTGTCGATATTTCATTCTTCACTTTGACACGTCACTTTGGCTCTTTAACCTCTTTTGCTTTACCGACTTTCATAATATCGCCAAAGTTCATCAATAATCAAATTATTCGCACATTCATTGTAAATCGCGGCAAATACAAATTTCTGCCTGAAATGTGCATCTGTATGGACATACGTACATTCACTGTGTAATGGCTCCGAGCACATCGGGCAGTTTTGAGGTCGATTAGAAATCCCTTTAGGAACGTGAAAAATAGGTATTTTTCGGGAATTTTTTTAGAGGGGTTAAAATAATCTGATCATTTTCAAATTTGGACATGAGTTTATTATAACTGTCAAGTTTAAAAAAAATTTTTTTTGGGATGACCAACAAAATGGCACCGTTATTAAGGGTCTTCGCACGCCTGTTTTCCGCGACATCGAAAAGTGCTGCAGTTGTCACTCTTTGTCTGTTGATCTGAAAAAGATAGAATGACTGTCATTCGTTTACTGACATGTTAAGGGGAAGGATATACCTAAAAAATGATGAAAAAGTGCAAAATTTAAAATTTGGGAGCCTTTTTACTCTAAAGTTCGAATTTTCGACCATTTTACTGACATATTTGACCCCAAAAAAATATTTATTTACACGCTACCTTTCAAACTTTAGGCATATCCTCCCGATAATATCACTGAGAGTAGCCTCCCATAATTTCATTCAAATCTGTTGATAACTTTCGAGCTACAACACGAGCAGTTTTTGAAAAAATAGTTTCGAGATAATCGCGTTTAAAGTTTCAACATGTGACTCGCCACCTGACCGCATGCTGTCCCCGCGCTCTAGACTATATGCCATAATTCCGCAAATATTCAATATTTCGAGTTTTCCTTTGGTCAGTATATGCTTTGGGTATCATACTTTCGAAATATGTAAAAAATGGATTTTTTTTCATTCCAAAGGGATTTCTCGCCTTAAACCGAATCGTTGATCTTCCTGACAGAACGGTCCTCGAAGTCGAATGCTAGAAAATTACCTTTTCGCGTGCACACACACACACACACATCTATAGATATGTGTGTGTGTGTGTGTGTGTGTGTGTGTGTGTGTGTGTGTGTGTGTGTGTGTGTGTGTGTGCGTGCATGCATTGTGTGCGAATTACGCGATCACTTTCAGTCAAACAATGAAGGATCATGCGCTGCCAGGCTTAATCGATGGCGATTAGAAATCGTGCGGTGGTCTCCCCTTGCCTCTTCTTCGGATATGCCGGGGCTTAAAAAGCGAACCGTTACTAGGCACGCGATATTACCGAGGGCCCCACTTCTCCCCATTGTCTTCGATCGATGTTGCTGATTTCTCGTCAACGTATAATACAAATAAAATGTATGAGGACAGGCGCGCGCGCACTCACGCAGGCACGTATAGTATACACAAACGCAAAGGTCGTCGTTAGACTCGCTATTCTCACGGACAATTAAATCAAATTAATGTCTGTGGGTCGGGCGAGCGCGATCGGGCAGACTCGTAAACTCAAACACGAAAGAAAATATTATATATATACAGGGTGTCCCAGAACTCAACGTTAAGCCGACACGGGGTGACAGGATTGACTGTAACCATCATGAGAAAAATCAGAAAAAAAATCTATCCCATGCAGTTTGAAAATTATGGGCATTTAAGCAAAACCTAGAAATTTGGTCAAACTGTAACCATTTTTCGGTTATTGTGAAACAAACCCAAACAAACCCAAACAATTCCAAGTTTCCTAGAATTAAGACTATTTGTTAAACTATGAATTTAAAATTTTCAAAATTTGTCTACGTTGTAAGGCCCTGCTTTCTTTTTTTTTGCTTTATTTTTCTTCTGATTTTTCTCATGATGGTTACAATCAATCCTGTCACCCCGTGTCGGCTTAACGTTGAGTTCTGGGACACCCTGTATATATATATTTATGTGTGTGTGTGTGTGTGTGTGTGTGTGTGTGTGTGTGTGTGTGTGTGTGTGTGTGTGTGTGTGTGTGTGTGTGTGTGTGTGTGTGTGTGTGTGTGTGTGTGTGTGTGTGTGTGTGTGTGTGTTATATATGTATATAATATATATATATATATATATATATATATATATATATATATATATATATATGGGTATGTATATGTATGTATGTATGTATACGCGGTGTCCTGTTATGAATGGATAATCCTGCAACTGTCAAACTGAATTTCAGTTTAGTAAAAGTCCCACTCCTTTCGAGACAAAAATCATCTGCTTTTGGTTTTTCGTATGCCATTTCTACAAACGATAACTTTTTTGAGTTGGTTTTAAAAAAAATACTCTTGATTATTTGTTTTATCTAGAAAAGTCTTCTTTTTAACCTTGAATGTCAAGGAAACTTTATGAAAAAAGATTTTATGCAGAATTTTTATACCTCCAGACGTTGATAGCCTCCGGTGTAAAAAAATGTTCTACGCATATCGTGCCAATTAAATAAGTTGCTTAGTTATTGTCAATTTGCATATCATTTGTAGAAATGGCATGCGAAAAACCAAAAGCAGATGATTTTTTTTAAAATAACATAAAGCCCGAAATCTTGAAAACCGTGGGACTTTTGCTAAACTGAAATTCCAGCATATAGTAGGACGTGATCTGACGGATCGACAGTTGCAGGATTATCCATTCATAACAGGACACCCTGTATACAAGAAACAAAAGGCCTAGACTTGCAATCTCAAGCCGTTCGTTTTCAGCTGAAAGAAAGAAAAAAAAGTAAAAAAGGAAACACGGGAGAACCGTTCCAACGATCCGGAATAATGTACTTTGCTATTAACCGAGAGAATTTCCATGTGTTTGCCGAACGTGTTGTTAAATGCACGAAATTATATATACGCGTACATAAATCGATGCTCTATATACCAGCATTGGCTTTCTCTCAAATTCTAAATTATACATTGCCAAAGGGATCGTTAGCAACCGTTGTCCGCAGAATTATAATTGGTGTACATTGTGTTTGTTTGGTCGGAAAGAAGATTTGGTGATGACACGTCGCATTTATTTATGCGGAGGAAGGATTTGGTAATCTTGAGGCAAGCGGGCCAGGGGAAGTCCTGAAAGAGTGGCGGTCTCACGTTTCGTTGAGAAATTATGGAGCATTGAAGTTCCGCTTCGAATCAGTCGGTGGAGAATGTTCTGGTGATAGAAATCCAAGGAAAAGTAGCTGAAATTTAAAGTACTTGAACAAATGGCCTAGATGTGAGGTAAAATCAGCCGTAAGTGGCATAACATGTAGACGGAGCTTCTAGTATTCAGTTAACAGTTGATGTTATTTTTAATCATTGTTTCACCTGTACTTGTTTATATTTAATTTTATTGGGCCAAATCTCTCGGGAGTAGATATGCCGCGCCTTACTGCCACAATTTTCGAGCCGTTCCACGGTTCGAAGCGATGCCGTTCAGTCTGGTAAGGATGTATGAGAGAACCTAACGAGAAAATGAGCAGCACTTTGGTAAGTTACGATTAATTATACGACAATTCTGCCACGAATGATTGCGACATTTTTTAAAAGGTTATTTCGCCATAAACACACACAATTTTTTAAAAACATTCCGCACTATTCGATTGTCCTTTTTCTCTTTATATTTGGGAGTACAATAACGTCTTATGAAAACGTATGCGAAAGCAGTGCATGTTGAAAGTACGACTTTTCAACGGGATAGTGGATCGATGCCAAATTTTGCAGGCAAGCTCAGAACACGCGAAGTAATGGTGCAATTTTTATCGCCGTAGTACACTTTCCGTAAGACTCATGCATCTTTGAGTTGCGTTATGGCGTGAATACATGTCAACCAAAGTTGGCTGATCGTTGTGGCTGGGTACAAATTTTCGCAGGGATCCAATTAGATTTTCATACTTGTCTCTAGGTCTTGGTTGGAATTCAATGGGATCCTGGTTGGGGCCAAATTTAGTATAGGGAAATATAAAGTATGGATTGGATCCCTACATCAGGGATTCTAATCGGACTTCTCATTGGATTCTAATCGGGATGCCTCATTGGATTCTAAGTGGGATTCCGTATTGGATTCCAATCGGTATTCCTCATTGGAATCCAATGTACGAGTCCAATTTGAATCCTCAAGGATTCCAACATTTCCGAACAGAATCCGATACGATTCTTGATGGATCCTATTGCATTCTGTGCCTTGAATTTTCCAAACAAAATATATAGATGTACAAAATGAGTGGATGATAAAAAGTATCAATCGCTTGAAAAACCACATCTTAAAAATCGATGTGAATCACAGCGCTGAAAATCCACTGTAATTATCGTTTGTTATGTATTTTACTGCACTTTGACGTAGGATAATTCCGGGGCAGTTGACCATAAGGGAGAGATGGCCAATAGAAATGTTTCATAGAACCGCGCACTACACATCACCTGTTACTGCTTAATTCGCTTTCGCGTCGTGCGCAGATATAAGTGTACGAGCAAAACTTTGGCAAAAAATGTTAAGTACGTAAAATACTTTTTAATTATTTTGTCTACTGCTAATTTCTTTTGAAGGCTTCATGTTTCACATTGTGGTGATGTTACTTTGCAAACGAAATGGTTACCTCTGTATTTCTTGAATAGTTCACGAACAGTGCTTGATTGTAAACTCAAGATTTCGCATGTATTGTTTTTACTTGTTTACATTTTAGATGTGACGATCTCTCCCGGGAGTTTAGGAGAAATGACCCCGTACAGTCGGTGTATGATGGCCATAGTCTTAGTTGTGATGTGTTCAAGTAATTCATTTTCCTACTTTTATTTTAGATGCCTAATAAGTACAAGAGAAAAGCAATTGCTCTACGAGAGAACTGGACTCAAGAATCATTGAAAGCAACCATTAGTGCTGTAAGAAATGATGAATTGTCGGTTCGTGCGGCCACTAGGACCTACGAAATACCTAGGAAGACCTTATAAAGACGATATAAGAACGATGACAAAAAATGTTGCGGGGAAAATTGTTATGAAACTCGTCTCATCGGAGACTGGCTTCAGTGGACAGTGTGCCAATTTTGGATACATAAAAATCATAATGATTTCAATGATATGTGTTCTATCAGGTGTACAACTTAATTCGGTCCGTTTTTTTGCTTAAAATACGCACTTATTTGAATGAAAAAATGAATTAATACATTAATCAAAATATTGTCCATCGCTAGCCACTACTTTTCCCCATCTTTCTGGCAATTTATGAATTCCGTCGCGGAAGAAGCGTTCATCTTTTGAAGCCAAGAATGAATCGAGCCAATTTTCGATACCCTGTTGTGACGTGAAGCGTATTCCAGTCAAAGTGTTCTGCATCGATCGAAACAAATGGTAGTCGGAAGGGGCAAGGTCTGGGCTATAAGGCGGGTGAGCCAGAATTTCCCACTCGCTATTTTCCAAATAGTTTTTAACCACAATAGCAACGTGAGGCCGAGCGTTGTCATGTTAAAAGACTATGGACTCGTGTCTGGTCGCATATTCTGGACGTTTTTCGGTTATAGCTCGCTTTAAAGGGATCAATTGTTGCCTGTAGAAGTCTCTCGCGATGGTTTGACCAGGTTTTAGTATCTCATAGTGGATCACACCCTTCTGATCCCACCAAATACAGAGCATAACCTTCATCTTCAAACTTTTTCTGTTGACCCGAACGCTCTTTGTCCTTAACACTAAAATCACCAATTTGAAACTGTCGAAACCATTCTCCGCAAGATTTATCCGACGATGCAGATTCACCATAAACATCCACAAGCATTCGGTGGGCTTCAGCTGCACTTTTCTTCCAATTCAAACAGTAAATCAACACTTCCCACAAATGGTGCTTATTTGGGACGAAATTCGACATTTTCACCGCAGTAAAAATTATACTCGATGCGCAAAACTCAAAGGTCTATAAACGATATTTGGTTAAGAGATGTTGATACTTCACGATACATAAAAAATCAGCTGTTGCCCCGTCAACCATTTATAGCACCTAGAGCCATCTTTTGAAAACGGACCGAACTAAGTTGTACATCTAATAGATGTGACCAAAAGACAAAAAAAATTAAGTATCAAAACATAAAACCAAAGAGAAAACCGAGAGCACAATGTTGGGTAACTGGCCATCTCACCTGTACTCCTATGGCCATCACACCCGGATACTCCGGGAAAGATAACCAACCGTGATTTAAAAAAAAATAGTAATTTCAAATTTATCTGATAGGAGTTTGTTTTAATTGCGCAAATTATCTTAAAGTTAAATGTTCTACTTACCCTAATCGTGCAGGTTATGTTTCAACATTCCGAGTTTTTTCTCGTGACTTTTCACATATTATGATTGAAACGTGGTAAAAATTCTCAAACGGCGTTCATCGGGCAACAGAATCCAATTGGATCACAATGAGCACTCCGAGGACGTACCCAGGATCTAAGCTAGGGGGAAGGGGGACATATTAGTTTTGTGGAGGGGAGGGGGGGAAGAGATAATGGACCTAATTTTTCCTTCTGGGGGGGGGGGGGGGGGGGCTGTCTCTTGCTGGGTACGCTTGTGGAGGACTCCCTATGCGCGGTGTCCCTAAAAAATTTGTGCACCGGATCACAAAAGGATTTTTTTTGGAGATCCAACAAATTCCGGTTGAGAATTTCAAATAAAAATTCTCAAATTATGTCAATCGGGAAATAGCGCGGAATCCACTTGGACCCCAATGTGGACTCCTTACGTGCAGTATCCCTATGAAATTCCTATAGGAGTGTGACTCGGACCAACAATTTCTGCATAGCTGTTGTCCATTGGCTAATTCTACTGTTTCAAGAGTGTTTTTGTTTTTTTTTCGCGATTGTACTCATTTCCGTGCACTGGTTGTTTCTTTCACTCCGATGTGTCGTGAAAACAACTTTTTTCAGAACAGTCAATTTTTGAAAACTCTCGGATGCGCTCCAAGCGCCGTGTCTTTGCGTGGCTCTTCAAGTTCCATTAACCTCACCTACATTATGCAGCAACGTACACGTGTACACGTACACATGCACACGCACGCACATTCATTTTATAGACTGCATCGTATCACTCGCTAACTCACTTACCTCGCGTACACGGCAATTCATAATAACTAACTACGCTTTTAACGACAATTTAACTATCGTGCGACAAGAAATAGTTAATATCCACCTTCGCGTTCGGCATATTCGACGTCTATTCCGCACTGGCACAACTCTACACGTGATATACACGGGCAGTAAATATCGCAAGAAAGTTTAAAGATCGCTTTCAGTTTGCATGCGAAAAATATTAATTTTCTTATGTTTTTTTTCCTTTTTCATCTCTTTCAATGTGGCGTCCTCTTTGCTCCGGCGCGATACGACGACGATAAAAAGTCTCGTAACTCTGTTGCGCGCCTTCGCGCAAAATCGTAAAAATTCCAGCGAGAATTAATGTCCGACACTTGCGACGGGGATGCAAAAAAACGACAGTTTGACAAGAGTGACGAGAGGCGGGTCCTCGCAAGGGTGGAAGTTTGGTCCAGTGCACCGAATTGATCGGCCGAGGGAAGATAATGGCTTGCGAGCTTTTGGTTGTAAGAAGTTCTGAAAGAAAATTGAATAATCACTTTAAGGGGTCTGTGGAAGCTCGACTTTTTTCAAATACTATTTTTATCCTATAGTTTTATAGCCTAGGATGTTGACTTTGATTTGCATTGAAGATTTTGAAAAGTCCGAAAAATTACTGAGTTATGACGATTTTCGTGACGGGTTAGATCGCCGATTGCGCTACAGCGAACAGCCCCCCTCCCTTTTTTGCGTTTTTTTTCTCGATAATACGTTTTATGGAACGGTATAGATTGTCTATCAAAATCTATTCGTCCCATTCGCTGCAAATTCGGAGAGGGCATAGTTTATAACATTTTATGTCGTATGACTGGATAATTTTTTCAATATGTTTATTCATTTGTTAATAACAAATAATTAAGGCGTTACGCCCGCTTGTAGCGCAAAAAAGGCCTTTTTCATGATTTTTTCAAAGAAAACTACAAAACTTTTTTAATCGATCAATATACCATCTTAAAGAACCCATCTTGAAGCACTTTGAGTAATTTTTTTATTGAAAAATATTACATTGTTTAGTGGCAAATGGCCGTCAATGAAGTAATGTTTTTATATACACGGTTTGCGGTGACCAACATTGCGGCGAAGTGGATCATCTGAAAAAAAAATGCGGATGGATTTAGTCAAATATAAGTATAAACTAGTCTTTAATCGAAGGATTTTAAAAAATATTCATTTTTCACAAAATGGCGGACAGTCAAAGTTAATGGTTCGATTTTAACGAAAAAAACGGCCATTTTTTTTCCGAAAAAAAAAATCGAATGATCAAAGACTACATTTTTATGTATTAAATAAGCCTGCAAAATTTCAAGACGATCGGTTCATTAGTGTTCGAGTATTCTTGGTCACCGACTTCAGAAATGCCATTTTGAGAAAAACGCGTTTAAAATTTCAATTAGCCGGTCGTTTACACAACGGATTCCTCTCTTTCAACGCTCATATCTCAGTCAATTTTGTTCGGATCGACTTGAAATTTTTAGGACATATTCTCAGATACTTATACTTCAAAAAAATGCAATAAAAAAAATCGATTTTTTTCAAAATCGCAAGTGGGGGTAACCCCTTAAAGTCGTTCTACTTGGTCGGAAGTCAAACTTTTTTTTCTATAGCTCGCCGTTTTCGTAATTTTCTACATTTCAATAAAATCATACGAAAGTTTTATTATTATACTAAAAGAACATTTAAAAAAAATTCATTCGAGATCGATATATCGAGATCGATTAACATTTCTCAAATAAAAAATTCAAATTTAGCTAGCCGTGGTGGATTAATCGTGTGTAAAATTCCGACCTCGTCATTCCAATTATTTCAGCAGAAAAAAATATTTACATCGACCTGTAATTTAGATCCCAAGTTTATGCACCACTCTGGCGGCCCGAAAAATAGGTCCAACTTTGATCATTTTTTGTGCTCCATAAAGAAATTCATAAATCTATTTAAAAAAACTTCTTTGTGTACACACAAAGTGTATAAAAGCTTTTAAAAAGATCCCCACAACGTGACGACGCCGGAGTTTTGTGAGCGCAAGGGTTTTTGCGGGCGGTACGTAGCAGCACAAGTGTCGCAAATGTTGATCGCGAACGGAAAACCAACATTTTTTCTTAATCGCTACGATGAACTTTGGATAAATACGTGGGGATATTTCGAAATATTGTTTCCCAGAGAAATGGCAAGTGCATGGAAAAAACTTTCCTCTTCTGAGGAAAAAAAATGGTTGCGGACCAATATGTAAAACGTTGTTTCGCGGCAAAACTATTGCGTCCAATTATTTCAAAATTGACGTGAAAATACAGTCGTTAAAATATCTCGTTTTATACTAAGCCGATTGCTCTAACCCTCAGATCATAAAATATGACTTACAAGGTACATCGCTTAAGTGTCCGCCTTCGATTTTGTTGAAACTCTTGTAGGCGATAAAGGATTTAAAACTATGGGTGTAGTTCCGAAAAGCCTATACCGCCGATTAATTTGGAATTTCGCGTACCCGAGTATTTTGACTCGCCGATTACGAATATGGCAGTAAAAATGCCCGTAAATTCGATTTTCAAGGTTTAGTTTAGTTTTCACAAAAACTAATTTTTTACAAGTTTTTCTATTTTATTTTTATAAATGTTGATCGTGGAGAAAAATGTCTCATACAAAAGTTGTAGCCAATAATAACATTGATCTTTTATATGCTATACAGTTTTTGTCTAAAACCATTCTGTTTCGAGAAAAATGTGATAATGCTCCGATCAGTACATTTTGCTAAACTCCATTAGTTTCGATGTTATCTACTTACGAACTGTACCGCAGAAAGGTTGGGTTTAGTCTTTAAGGTGCATATTTATTTTTGCTTTTTTGCATTTTATTTTATTTATTTTGTAATATTCTATTTGAGGCTTTTTTCGTATTTCATTAAATTTTTTTGCTTTTTGTCGTTTGGGTTAGTTTGGGTTTAAAGAGTTTTTCTATTTGCTTTTGATAAATGTTGATCTCAGAGACAAATGTGTCCTACAAGACTTGTAGCCTATAATAAGATTGATCTTTTATGTTCCATACAGTTTTTGTCTAAAACCATTCTGTTCCGAGAAAAATGGGATAGTGCTCCAATGAGTACATTTTGCGAAACTCCATTAGCTTCGATATTATTTACTTACGCACTTTATCGCGGGAACTTTGTTGTTTAGTCTTTAAGGTGCATGTTATTTTTTTGCGTTCTTTCTGTATTTTGTTTAATTTTTTTTTTTTTTTAAATATTTTATTTTAGGCATTTTAGTATTTTATATTATTTTTTGCTTTTTGTTGTTTGGGTTAGTTTAGGTTAGTTTGGGTTAGTTTGGGTTTAAAGACTAACCAGACCATGAAAGACTAAATTCCAACATTCCCGCGGTAAAGTGCGTAGGTAGATAATATCAAAACTAATAAAGTTTAGTAAAATGTACTTATTGGAGCACGTACACGAAATTCGAAATTAATCAGTGGGATACGCTTTTCGGAACTTTATGCCTGGAAAAAAAAAACTTATTTCATACAAAGAATTTTTCTTTTATCTAAAATAATGGTCTTGCTGTCAATCGAAGCGAGAATAAATTTCGCGCGACGAAAATCTCCGAGCTATATAGTGTCTCGCTAGTAAATCAATTCTAGTTATACATTAATACGCATTCGTACACAATAAATATCTGTTCTCTAGCTGCTACTAGATTTCGTTCAACGTCCGAATTGATATATCATATGGACTCGCGATTAAAATGCGGGCATCTCGCGGTATGCCACTGGATAAATTATGATCCTAGAAGCATGTATGTATGACCGGTAGTCGATTATATTTCGATTAATATAAATCCACGTTGCGTATATAGTGATCTACCTAAATAATATGCGGAAATGTATAATATAGATTTCTCATGCCCTATAGCTATATATGGCAAAATGGTTATTATCCTTCGCGTGCATATACGTGCGTCCATGTGGGCACCCCGGAATACGCTATAACCACGATAAGAGCGCAAGAAGGAACGGTTGGAGTAATACCGGTGTACACGGACAGAATTGCCGGCGTTACAAACCATGACATGAATAGCGATATGACCGTAATAATTTAACGGTGACGAGAGGGCACCTCTCTCTCTCTCTCCCTCTCTCCCTCTCTCTCTCTCTCCCTCTCTCTCTCCCTCTCTCTCCCTCTCTCTCTCTCTCTCTCTCTCTCTCTCTCTCTCTCTCTCTCTCTCACCCATTTGCAAGCGTTACTTATCGTTTTATGGATTATTCTTATGTTTGCACGTTCCTCAGTTTCCTCTCTTTCTCTGTTATCCCCTCTACACATTTACCCATATTGCATGCCTACCTTTATATTACCCTATAGATGACTATATTATGGTGATTTGAAAAACCGACTATTTTATTTCAAATTCCCCTATTCAGTAGTTTCAGTAAGGTGAAATAAGATGCCTGTTAAAATTTGAGCCCTTAATATTAGTGTTTAGAGGTTCCTCTTTGTGATTTTCTATTTTCCCATGGTAATAACACGAAGAAAACTCAACTTGCTACATTTGAAGTTTATAACTCGCGGACGAGTAACAATATAACGATGTCAAGACATGTTAATGTAGGGAATTGAGCGCTCTATAAAAAAGGTCTCTTATCATTTTACGATAAAACTGTTCTTTCAAAAGTTATTCGAGGTGAAAGTTGAATTTGTAGTAATTTTTTTTAAACATCACGATCTAAAAAAAAATGCGGCGTGACTATCTGACTTGTCACAAAATGTCATAGAACCTTTGTAGAAAATCATTTCAGGTTTATGAAATCATGTCCTTAAATAT
Organism: Ophion obscuratus; assembly: GCA_964007375.1. Classification (NCBI taxonomy): domain Eukaryota; kingdom Metazoa; phylum Arthropoda; class Insecta; order Hymenoptera; family Ichneumonidae; genus Ophion; species Ophion obscuratus. The sequence goes on along the minus strand of OZ023318.1, from coordinate 31,615,762 downwards.
TTCGAAAATGTAATAGTTTAATCGAAAACGGCTATACAAATTCATTTTGTGGAGAAAAGTTGCTATTTCCGTGAAATTAATTGTTAAGATGATCAAAAATATAAATAACGAGGATCCAATTTTTATAAAGTAACCTTTTAATATTTACTGTTGATGGAAATTGTAAAACACATGAGTATTTTTTCGTTTCACTTGTATTTTTTATTTATACAATAGATTTTTTAATTTTAATTATAAAAGTTATGAAAACATTGATATTTATTTAAGATTTTTTTCACAATCCGCAAAACGTCGACGATGTTCTTCACTACTTGTAGAAGGTATTGCAGTTGTTCCTCGTTCCTAGGTAAACAATTATTGTATTTTTCTATTAACGCAATACCGCGTGCTGCAACGTCATTTATTATCCTGAGATTTCTTAAGAAATACAAATTTTTCTTATAACTTTTGTGATTAGACCACAGTGACATCATTTTATAGAAAAAGGAATGATCTACAAAAAATGACCCATGACATTTTGTGATAAGTCTGATAGTTTCACCGGAAAACTGAAGAAAAAATTAAAACTTACTATAAATTCAACTTTGACCTTGAATAACTTTAAACGGCGTAGCTTTATCATGAAGCGATAAGAGCTTTTTTTATAGAGCGTTCAATTCCTCACAAAAATGTGTTTCGGGCATTGTTGTACGTTTACCCGTTGGCGAGTTATAAAATTAAAGAGTAGCAAGCAAAGTTTTCTTTGTATTATTAGCATGGGAAATCGAAAACCGCAAACAGAAGCCTCTAAATATTAATATAAAAGGCTCTTATATGAACAGGCGTCGTACTTCACCTTACTGCATCTACTAAATAGGGGGGATTAAAAAAAAAATCTGACGAATTTTAAAAATCATTCCAAACAAACACAAACACACTCAAACAAATACATATATATACACATACCTGTATATCCTGGCATTGCAGGATTAATAAATAAATATGTATATCGATGAGCAATAACATAACAATGTATCGTAGTATATTAAGGGGTCTTCTCACTTTAGACGCTGAAAAAGGCTATTTTAGTGATTTTTTTAAATAGGTTTATATTATAGATATTGTTATAAATGTTGTTACACTTAATAAATACACTTTCTAAGTACATGCAATTAAAAAAAATGTATTTATGTAACCCAAACAAACTTTAAACGCGTTTTTCTCGAATCAACGTTTTGGGACGGCTTGTTGATAAAATCTTCGAAACTACTGAACCGATCCTTATGAAATTTTAACCACATATTCTTTACAATTATAGCTATAGCATATATCAAGGATTTTAAAAATCTTGACATTTACTATTTTTTTTGCCAAAAACGGTGAAAAAACGCGTTTTTTTTTTTCGAAAAATGTTCACCATTTGTTATTTCTGCATATATAAAAAATCGCATGATATGTGCTATAGCCATTAACATACTGATTCTAAAACCGTGTGATTTTTTTGTTTCGGATGATCCATCTCCGAAATTTCAACGTTAGGATATTTTTTTAACTCCCATTTTCGTCTGTAGATGGCGACGTAAATAAATATTTAAAAAAAAAATGTATTTCGAAAGTGTATTTATTGAGTGTAACAACTTTTATATGAATGTCTATAATACAAAACTTCAAAAAAAATAATAAAAATAGCCTTTTTTAGCGTCTAAAGTTAAAGACCCCTTAATCGACATTTGTCGAGGGACCGAGACAAAAACTAAACTATAATTGAATGTGTAGAAAATCTGTGTAGAAAATCTTTCCAGCACGAAAGTTGTCGCTTTTACGTATATGTCCTCGCTTCTCATCAAGTTGATTCGTAATAATCATAATTAATAATATTAATACAATAAATCAATTATATTTCCCGGATACGTGGAATTTATTTCACGAATATCACCTGTCTGTTATTCCCTTTTATCGCTACAATTTCGTAAAGTACCTCAGATGATTGTATATAAAACGGTTTCATAATCTCGTCGTTCTGAATTCAATTACGTAAATTCGAAGTAACATCTCGCTAATTGAATTATAACGAAATTTCATTAATTAAATGAAGCGAGCTTCGGGGTCATGTGCAACCAATTATTCCTGTGCTTATTGTAACGACCAACGATTGTGATTCCGACAGAAAATTGGGATTGGATGACCCCTGGGAAGTTAAAAAGCCGACGCCGAATCGAAAATGAGGCGGCTGAGGACAAGAGAGAGGGGGGGGGAGAGTATCGACGTAGGGATGAAAAGGGGCCAAATATTCGCTGCAGAGGCGCTTACTCATTCGAGTTCCCACCAGCATATATCTCAACGTGTGGAATTTAAGTACGATGAATAGATGTACGGTCATTTCCTATAAAAACTGGCCAAGTACTTCAATTTTACCTTTCAATTCGCATTTTTTCGGTACGGAATGTTCGTTTTCATCAAAAAAATATTTTTTCGAAAATACAACGTTCCTTTCTCGTTTCCAATCCTTGAATCAGCAAATTTTTCCGAACAACAACGGCCAGTGATTTTTTCTAACCAAAAGTCTGGCCACGTTGGATAAAGCCCCACGTAGTGGGCAGTAAATGTTGTCGAGGTTTTTTTTAAATTTATTTAAGGGGGGAATACTTTCAAGCGAGTACATTTTCTCTGATTTTCATGATTTTTTATTGAAGGACGGATTTCTTCACCATTTTTTAAACGTCCATGTCACTTTGGTGTCCTCCTCCGATTTTGTCGAAACTTTTTTATGTGGAAGATCTTAAAAAAGTAAGAGGACCGTATTTTTTGCATCGGCGAAAAAACAATTTTTAGGGGTGAAAGGCACCCTCAAAATAGGGGTGTCTTTCGTTTTTCGTCGATAACGATATCGCTGTCATCTCCAGTGTATAGTACACAAAAAACAAACATTTTTACTATTTGGAATTTTTTATATCTCGTACCGTTAAAACGTTGTCGACGAAAAACATCCCTATTTTTGAGGGTGCGTTTCACCAGGTAAAACCGTTTTGCCGCCGATTAAAAAAATACGTGTCTGTTAGTTTTTGATACTCTTCCACATAAAAAAGTTTCAACAACATCGGAGGAGGACACCAAAGTGATGTTCCTTGTCAGGGTACGTTTTATTATTGCTTTCGACGGTTGAATGGCTTTTTTTTCAATCTTAAAAAAACGGTGGAGGTATGGCATAAACTTCTAAAGTGCATTTTAAAAACTGGCCTGACGTATAACTAAAAAACTAATCTACCGACTCCGATGAAATTTGGTATAAATCTTTTTAACCTTATTGTCTAAAGCATGACGGTAAATGTTTTATTAAATGGAAAAAAGTATTTTTGTAATGAAAAATGTAGTTATTTTTTTCCGAAAATTCAATCTTTTTGTTTCGAAGCGTACCATTTCATCGATTTTCAACATTTCTTACTTTTTCTTGGTTCATATTCTGCGCATGAGTGTTGAGGAAAGAAAAATCCACGTTGGTTTCTTTCGAATTAACCCCGCCGACGCTACGTGTCACGCCGCCTGACAACATCCGGCGCAATCCGTTTAGGCGACCGTGCCGTTCGTCTGCGGATGACGGTAAATGATGGTTGAGGGGGGGGGGGGGGGGGCGTTTCGAAATTGACGTCATTCTTGTGATACCAGTTACTTCAAAATGTACAATAGTATATTGTACAACTAGAGTGGTTTCCCCGCATGAGTGATGAAAAATATTTTGCAAATACCTAATGGTATTAATTATTGAACTCATTATTTATTTATTTATTACATAAGGTTTGTCTACATTATATTCGAGAACTTCAAATAACAGCGTACCTATGAAAATAGTTCGATCGAGCCAAAATGAATATGGGGAGGATACGGAGATATTACCCGTGATCCAGGATTTGCAAGAATGGGTGAAAACTCCGTGGGAGCTATCCAAAGAAAACTAAAGAATAGAGAAGAATAATATTATTATATTAATGAAAATTGCCAAAGTACAAAATAATAAAAGATGATTCTATAACAAAATGTGGGAGCTATCCAAAGAAAACTAAAGAATAGGGAAGAATAATATTATTATATTAATAAACATTGCCAAAGTACAAAATAATAAAAGATGATTCTATAACAAAATGTTTTAATGTTACCCATTTTTCTCAAATCCGCAAATGTTTTAATTTTGCCAAACTGGTAATGACGTTAATTTTGCGAGAGGGGGGGGGGGTCATTAGGAAATGACGATAGGATAACTGTAGGGGGGGGGGTCAAAAATCAGCAAAAATCGATGACGTAATATATGGACGGCCCCTATGTATGATAAATACCGTTTTTTGTAATCTCGATTTATTTTGGAGTTTTTCTGAGAAAAAAAATCCCTCAAAGCCTGTTTTTTCGGCCCCTGGAGTGGCCTAAGGCTTTAATGATACTCTCATAAAGTTAGTCGAGTTATAGAAATTATTAGGAGTACGTTCGGGGAGCGCCGTTGCGACGTAGCAATTATAAACGCTTTTTTCTCGAAACTATGACTTTTTAAATCGGCAACCACGACATCTCAATAACCAAACGGCCGATGCCCTCAGATTTGGCATGCGCCTTTAGTAGTCTGTTTTTCAACGGTGGTAGCAGAAATGAGTCGAAATATTTTTCTTTTTATACAACTCGTAAAGTGGTCAGAAATAAAGGAAAAATTGATTATCAAAGTTTAGCATGCCGCCATCTTGTAATTTTTTTTCTGCTCAATCTAGTAGCAAACGTCACAAGATTCATATAGATTAAAAATATGTTGGGTTTTTTGTCAGATTGATACAACGTCCACAACACTCGCCAATTGGGGGCGTTTTCCGCGCACCGTTGCAAACAAACGTACAAAAGTGCATAATAATTTCTTTTAATTTGTACTTATTTTTGAGGATCAAGAAAAAAAAGAATATTTATTTTTTTAGGTTTTTAAAAATTATTACAGCCTTAATATTACCTCTAACAGCGCTTTAGGTGACAATACTGCCTCAATGTCGTTCTTTTAGGAGCTACGTATCGTATATATGTGTAGATATGATAGGAGGTCGGCATACACACGCGGGTCATGTTTTATGTATCGTGTCGCTCGTGATATATCGAGGTAGCGTAATTTGCGACGTTATATATATATATATATATATATATATATATATATATATATATATATATGGGAAATTCCACGCCATTTGACCTAGCACGTGACCCCGACCATTTCTGGTTTTCCGGATTTTATTTTGTAGAATTGTACCCCATGAAGGGAATATCGACACCAATTTTTAGATTTTTATCTTTTCTCTTTTAGAAGTTCTAATTTTTCAAAAAATGTCGATGTCGGAAGTTTTGGAAACGTTTAAACGCTGATAACTCCTGAACCAATTAAGATGTCGAGAAATGTCCCTATAATATTTTGTTTTTTTATGAACCATACTTTCATTGAATAATATGAAAAAAATTATCAATCATCAATGTTAACGCTTTTTTGTTTCTAAAGTGAAAACTATTTTAAAAAAAGATGATTGCCTTTGTTATTTTTTATCAAAAAACTCCCTAAAACAAAGAGACCTATTCTATGATTTTTAAGACTAGTCTAATGGTGCGCCTATTTTTCCGTCTATTTTTTTTAATTATTCATATTTTTCTTAGAAGATTTTTATCATTTTAATGTCCAATAATGTTATTAATGATTTTGTGATTTCCAATTCGGCTTTGGCAGGCTTGAAACGGTTTATTTTATATTAGTGCTGAATTCATCGAATTTTTTTTTTTAATTTAAAATCATTTTTTTTTTCGTCAAATTCAGTATAAATAAAAAATAAACCATCTCAAGCTCATCGAAGCCCAAGTGGAAATCACAAAATCAGTAATAGCTATATTGGACATTAAACTGATAAAAATCTTCTTAAAAAATATGATTAATTCGACAAAAACAAAATGAAAAATAGGCCCGCGATGAGACTAGTCTTAAAAATCATAGAACGGGTCACTCTATTTTAGAGTTTTTTTTAATTAAAAAAGGTGATCACCTTAAAAGAAAATAGTTTTCACTTTAGAAGCAAAAATAAACGTTGACATTGATAATTGACAATTTTTTCATATTTTTTAAGGAAAATATGCTTTAAAATAAAAATAAATTATATCGTTACATTTGTCGATATTTCAATTAGTTCAGGCGTTATAAGCGTTTAAAGATTACCAAAACTACCGAAATCGACATTTTTTTGAAAATTATAACTCCTAAAAGAGAAAAGATGTGGATATTCGTTTCATGGAGTACAATGTTACAAAAAATTCAGGAAAAGCAAAAGTGGTGGGGGTCACGTGCTGGGTGAAATGGCGTGGAATTTCCCACACACACACACACACACACACACACACACACACACACACATATTCATACATGCTCTCGCGCGAGCTGCAGCACAGCCGGCATGCATACGTGCATGCATACGTGTCCGTTAATCGTGCACTCGAGCTGGCGCATAAGAGAAAGAGCTCTACGTGTTTCCATGATT
>OZ023318.1:31579250-31604250 GCA_964007375.1 Ophion obscuratus | reverse complement strand
TCAGCGTAGAATATGAGATTTTAACTGAAGGCAGACGCTTGCATACTGAAAGTAACCCCAATAAAATCTTGCCCCTCAACTCGCCCCAACCCTAATAAATATCGGTTGAAAACTTTAAAGCCGCGGTATCTCGATCATTAATAGCCCGATCGAAAAATGTTTGAAACAAAAGTTGTTCGGAATAATATAACACGTATAAAGTTACCTAACGTCCAATCTCTTATCTTTGAAAATAGCGGGACAAAAACGCGAAAGCACCACCGACCCAGATAAAGACGCGGTGAGATGTCTGGGCCGCTCGCACACTTATCAACCCCGATTTTTCGAATCGTTTTTGTGCCGTCATTTTCAAAGATAGAGGGTTGGACGTCGGATAATTTTATACGAGTTTTATTATTCCAAACAACTTTTGTTTGAAACATTTTTTGATCGGGCTTTTAATTGTCGAGATACGGCGGTTATTAAGTTTTCAACGCCTATTTATTAGGATTGGAGCAAGTTGAGATATCTGGGCCGCTTGCACACTTATCAACCCCGATTTTTCGAATCGTTTTTGTGCCGTCATTTTCAAAGATACAGGGTTGGACGTCGGATAATTTTATACGAGTTTTATTATTCCAAACAACTTTTGTTTGAAACATTTTTTGATCGGGCTTTTAATTGTCGAGATACGGCGGTTTTTAAGTTTTCAACGCCTATTTATTAGGATTGGAGCGAGTTGAGGGCCATCATTTTATGGTGGTTACTTTCAGTATGCAACGATCTACCTCCAGTAAAAAATTCATATGCTAGGCTAAGAAGTGCTCGGTTCTCGTGTCTTTTACTGAACTGCTAGTAAATACTTTAAACGCGATTTTTTCGAAACTATATTTTTCAAAAGGGTGTTCACGATTTTTCGACATCTAATAAACGGATTGACGTGAAATTTGGTACACTTATTCAGTGTAGTAGTATTTTATAGGGGTGTGCGGGTAGCAGAATTGGTCGGGTACCCGTGATCGGACGGGTATACTCGAACTCTATCGTATCGCCGAGTTTTTTGAGTACTCGTCTCACATCGGGTACTCGATAAGTCGTGTTGCCGGAACAAAATTTCGTTCAATAGTATAGATAGCGCCACGAAAACGTACCAAAACGGACGAAATAGACTCCAGCTTTATGTTCTCTACCCTTCGCCGATAGGTTGAAGTTCATAAGAAATACAAATAATTTATTCAATAAGTTTAGTATTTTTGTTACGTATATATTTATAATTTTTTTCCGGCAAACTTCTTTTAAGACACTCGCAATTCAGGAAATATCGAGATATCTGAATGTCGAAAAACTGAATAAACGCAAAATTCTTCGTCGAATTTTCATTAATTCTGTCTAGTGCTAACTGGTAATTTCGGCGATTCATTCTTCTTAATTTAATTTTTTGTCATTTTTAATTTTTTTTCCAGGTAAAACTTAATTTTCAAACGATTACATCTCTGAAACCAATCAAGATTTTTTCAATTTTAAAATGTCTAATGGAAGCTACATTCTTCTCGCTTCGGATAAACGCAAGGCGTTGAATCTTGGTCTTTTTGGGTTTTTTCTCCATTTAAAAACCACGTTAAAAAATAAAAAACTTTAAGGCATTCGCTGGAACGGAAGATATTTATTGTACATTTTTTTCCTTTCGCACACTTTTTAGTGACGCCAAAACGTAACTTTCCCACGCTATTAGGATACGATCCGCCAAAAGTGACCGTTTTTTACTCCACCCTACACACACACACACACACACACACACACACACACACACACACACACACACACACACACACACACACACACACACACACACACACACACACACACACACACACACACACACACACGCACGCACACGCACACGCACACACACGCACACGCACACGCACACGCACACACACACACACACACACACACACACACACACACACACACACACACACACACACACACACACACAGGATAGAAGAGTGAGACGACAAAAGATTTTTTACAGTATCATCATTTATTCGTTTTATGGCCTTCTTCGAGTTTTCGTTTTCTCACATTATTTGGTCGATACACGTAAATAAAAAATAAAAATAAATATAAATAATAGATACGGATCTCCGAGTCGTTTATGAATATTCGAAGTTTAAGAGTACTCGACGTTTACGAGTACCAAAAATTTGAGAGTACCCGATTAACAAATGTGTATTTTAGCCTTCACAGAAGTTTCTCTTCTCAACATATTTTTTCATTAGTTATTAACAATAATGTTGTCATTTTTCTGCGAACGATCGAAAAAAGATTCAATTTTTTTTATGATGATCGAAATACGTTAGCAATAAAAGCTCGGTCAAGTCTTATAGTCTTATAGAAAGCCAATAGTATCTCTTTTGAGAAAAAGAACTCGTTTTTTAATTTCAGATTAACCAGGTAGCCGAAATCGAGTACATTGTTGCGTCACGTTCAAAGGTCCGCCATGAGATTTTCTATAACTTCTTAAATTATTGATATTTTTAGCGAAATTTGGTACACCAGTCTGTTAATGTACATATAAATTAATGTCGAAACGATTTTTGAATCATTTTACTTATTTCTCAAAAATCATTTTTTTGTTGTTGAAAATCTTCACCGTAGCCGAACTCATTAAGGGGTTATACCCCCACTTGCGAATTTGAAAAAATCGATTTTTTTTTATTTAATTTTTTTGAAGTATAAGTATCTAAGAATATGTCCTGAAAATTTCAAGTCGATCCGAACAAAATTGACTGAGATATGAGCGTTGAAAGAGAAGAATCCGTTCTTCGTGTAAGCTGAAATTGAAACTTTAAACGCGTTTTTCTCAAAATGGCAGTTCTGAAGTCGGTGACCAAGATTACTCGAACACTAATGAACCGATCTTCTTGAAATTTTGCAGGCTTATTTAATACATACAAATGTAGTTTTTTATCGTTCGATTAATTTTTTCGAAAAAAATGGCCGTTTTATAGCCAAAAAACGGCCGTTTTTTTTCGTTAAAATCGAAGCATTAACTTTGACTGTCCGCCATTTTGTGAAAGATGAATATTTTTTAAAATCCTTCGATAAAAAGACTAGTTTATACTTATATTTGACTAAATACACCCGCATTTTTTTTTCAGATGATCCACTTCGCCGCAATGTTGGTCACCGCAAACCGTGTATATAAAAACATTATTTCATTGACGGCCATTTGCCACTAAACAATGTAATATTTTTCAATAAAAAAATTACTGAAAGTTTTTCAAGATGTGTTCTTTAAGATGGTATATTGATCGATTAAAAAAGTTTTGTAGTTTTCTTTGAAAAAATTCATGAAAAAGGCCTTTTTTTGCGCTACAAGTCGGGGTAAGGCCTTAACGGTACAATCGACGAGGAACAAAAAAGCCCGGAGTTGAATGATCCAGACTGGGAATTATTGTGGCTGGTAAATGTGGGACTGTGAGAGGTCTGTGGTGGATTTTCTCGGGTCTACGCGCGGGAAGCGAGTTCTGTTCGAGGGGAAGAGACATATTAGGTGACGTCGTCAGGCTGAGACCCGCATTCAGCTCGACAATCAACGTCAGGAAACCTCAGAATCGTTTCGCGCAATTAGCGGAAGGTTGATTGGATGCCAGATACATCTGCTCTTATATATGAACACAATTTCAATATACCTCTGCATGTATACATCGCAAGAGCGATTCTGATGAATTTCAACTCGGAGGACTATCCCCAAAATAGCCAGGTGTTATTGATAGCCAACCCAGGATATATTGGCGTGAAAAAAAAACATCCTTTCTATTGGCATGTTGAATAAGTTCTCGCTGTTTTTTCGTGAAAATTAATGCTTTATCAAAAAAAAATCATTCAGTTGTGTGATCAACTCCTAATGATTCTGCAAGATCAACAAGCGTCTGACATGAGTCTTCATGAAGTAACGCCTTCAATTCAACACATCAGAATCATTATTTTCCAAGCGTCTAAACCAATTTCTGCATGGTGTTTTCAACAGAGCATGGTCGCCGTAAGTCCCCAAAAGAATTTTGTGTACTTCAGCTGCAGATTTTTTTAAGGGGCTGTACCAGTGTGAGACTTTCAAAAAATCGATTTTTTGCCTTTTTCGACGGTTTATACTTTCAAAAATATCCTGTAAAAATGTCAAGGACGTATCTCTAATAATTTTATCTTGCAAAAATCGATAGTTAAATCTTTAAACGCGTTTTTCTCGAAATGGGATTTTTCAAATTTGCTGACATTGTAACTTCAAGAGCAATTATCCGATTCACTTGAAATTTGAACTGAGTACTCTTGAATATATTTACTCTACAATGACGTAGGATATTTTTTATTGGATGAAAATTAACGATTTGGCATTGAAAAAAACTATCAATTTATAGGCAACAAAACAGATTTTTTTCATAACTACGCCATTTTGTTAGATTTAGATATTTTTCTAAAATCCTACGTCATTGTACAGGAAATACCTTCCAGTTAAACGACATTTTTTCCTTTTTCGGCTTCAGCTACTCAATCGGCCGGAATTATGTCAGCAGTGGAGGAACTTTTTGTTTTTGGTGCCTCCGAAGGCAGCGCATAAGTCGCTTGGATCTCAATATTTTTCGATGAAAAAATTATTTAATATAGGTCAAATAGCCAAATATATTCTTAATTTTCCGAAAAATTTAATTGAGTTATCTTCTTCCAAAAAATTGCCGAACATCACCCAAATTTCCAGCGTTCACACTGGTATAGCCCCTTAAAATAAAGTAGTCCAGTAAAATTCACGGCAAACACTCTTTATTGGCACAATACTTGGCATGTTTAACACCATGAAAAAAAAAGTAGTTTGCACTTCGGCGAAATGTAATACACTGCCTTTCAAGCTTGCTTATAAAAATGGGTGTCTCAAAATGACCTGACATATTTATTTATTAATAAAACGTAATATCTATTTGAAAAGTACGAATATTTTTATTTTAACATAAGGTACAAACATAGAGGTTATGTGTGGAACACAATATCCGATAAATGACCGCCTCGTCCCTGTTTGCAGACGTTCACTCTTTTGACGAAATGCTCAATAAAATGTTGGCATAATTGTGGACTAATTTCATGAATGGTGCGTCCAATTGCTTCTTTGAGCTCCGGAATGGTCAGTGGATCATTGGCATACACTTTTCCTTTCAGAAAACCCCAAAGGAAGAAGTCCAATGGCGTCAAATCGCACGATCTTGGTAGCCAATTCACATCGCCGCGGTGCGACCATGAAACTTCGTCTGCAATAACTGCATTGTTTCGCCCGCAGGGTGGCAGGTTGCGCCATCTTGTTGAAAGAATATGTCTTCCAAGTCCATGCCGTTTATGCCATTTATCGGATATTGTGTTCCACACATAACCTTCATGTATGCACCTTTTATTAAAATAAAAATATTTGTACTTTTCAAATAAATAATACATTATATTAAAAAATTAACATGCCAGGTCATTTTTAAGCACCTTTCATATATTATAAATAATGGCAATACTTCATACATAGTTGAGAAAATGTATTTTAATAATTCTCATCGTTCTGCGGTTCCGTCCACGTTCATATGATCTTGCAGTCTGCATCATTGAAACGCACCGAAAATAAATTCTTTTTCATTGTCAACATTTCTTTTTGGCCGATTTAGGCTACGAAAGTCATTACAACGTTTTTACGTATCTTTATTACACATTGACGACCTCAAGTTGCAAAAAAAAGGTTTCGAATGATAATACAAAAAAAGAAGTCTAAAAAAATGGTTGCATTCCAACCATGCAAACTTCAACGCTACCCAGGTAGGAAATCAAAAGGCTGACGATGGAAACAAGCTTGTGCGAGCCTTGTTTCACCGAGCCTGAGTGAGACAGACCTGCGCCAGGTTTCATTGCATCGTTTGGAGCAGCCTGGAACCAAGACTGGCTGCTTAGCCTAAACTCAGGGTTATTTCAAGCTTTATTCAGCCGGTGAATTTTAAGGCTAAAAAATCAAGGCTGGATGCAAGCTTGTTTCAGGTTGTGATAAAATAAAATAAGTTTAAAATAATATTTTTTCTGTATTTTTATGAAAAAAAAAGAATTTATCAATAAATCTGTCGGGTGCGAAAGCACGAAAAACGAAAGCGAAGGAGGCAGCTCAGAACATTTAAACATATGCTCTTATCGATATTTATGAGATACACAAAAAAGCTTTTTCCTCGTCACACACAGATTTCGTATATACTCACTCTCTGGAGTTTGCGTACACTCTGTCTATTACGTGTCCCATAAACAACAAATAAAATAAAGTATTGTTTTTAAAAATACTGTTTATATATATTCTATAATAAATAATAAATATATATAATAAATAAAATGAATTCTTTACAAATTTATTAAATTTAGCCCAATGTAGAATATAGGAAACAAAAACAGGCCTCATATAGCCTCGAGAAGAGTTTGGGATAAGCCTGGTCATAAATGCTCGTGAAGGCTTCATTAAGGCTCGTTTTGAGCCTTGTTGTTTCGTCATTTCAGGCTTAGTACAGGCTTTTCTACCAGCCTTTGGGCAAGCCTGTGTGCAAGAGCCTGAAACCGCGTTATCATTCAAAGGTTCAGCTAGGCCTGAAATCAGGCTGGTGCTCAGCCTGAATAAAAAAATGTGAGCCTTGTTTTAGAGCTTGGCGAGCCCTTTTTTCATCGTCAATTCCTACCTGGGTATACGTTTATTCGTCGCGTTTAGGTTTTTTACCCTTTTCCGACGTACTGCTGTATACGTATACATACGCCCACGAGACAATATAAAAATAGAACTTCAAAAGCAGTACGTCTGTGATCGATCGATTGAAATTGAGAGTGAGAATAATGAACGAAACAACAACCATCAGCGTGTATCGACGACCATGTTATAAAAGCAAAGGCCTTTGGCTACAAGAAAATAAAGAATCAGAGTATCTTGGAAGCTCGACGAAACTTTGCAATCCCGAACTTATTTCACGCGCAGAGGTTTTCGTTGTCATGTTTAAAGGAAAAAACGTTGAGTCGCAACGACGTTTTCCAACAATTTATGATACTGGCGGATTCTATAGCTAGACAAACATTGACTGTTATCGCTTCGACAGAGGCGCAAACACACACTCACCACACATATATAGAGATATAGAGAGAAGGAGCAAAGATGGGTGTAAAGTTATCGATTCGAAACGAGGAAAAGAAAGAAAATATGAGAAAATAAGTTTACCGCGAAGGGGAAAAGATGGGTGTGAAGTTATCGATTGAGAACGTGAAAACGAAAGAAAATATGAGGAAATAAGTTGACAGTATTATCCCGGATAGCTTAGCGTACCATTCCGTTTTATACCTCAGCGATTTCACCATAGATAAACTTGCGATCAATGTGACAGTTATTTTCCGGTATGTCATTTTTTTTTCAAAAGCAATACTATTTCCTTATGTAGGAAGAGTTTTTCTTTGCCTTACTTTATGCGTCGACGGGACTCAGTCGGATATCGGGTTGCATCACTTTTGAGTGGGTCATAAACGCCAGAGCTGTTTTTTTCCGCAGCGAAGGGACAAGCCAAGGGCCAAAGGCCCAAGGGCCAAAGGCCCAAGGGTCCTAAGGACCCTAGACGAGACACCGAGGGATGGGGACAACGAGGCATTCTGTCTGTAGACCTTCAAGTGACCAGTCGCGATCACCATTCTAAATACTTTTCTATATTTGTTAAAGCTACCAATCAATATCGTGTCAATGAAAACTGATGTTGTAAAAGATCTAAAACGCAAAATCCTGAAGCCTTGTATTATTTTTTCTACATTTACTCCTTTCCAGTTAAGGGGTTAGGCCACTCTAGAGGCCGAAAAAATAGGCTTTTCGGGGTTTTTTTTTCAGAAAAACTACATAATAAATCGAGATTACAAATAGGGTATTCATCATACATATCAGTGACTGTATACAATAATTTTTTTTAAGCGAATAATTTCAAAATGGCGGCTGTGCAGCGTTTATCTCAAACCTGTATTTTTTAAGTTGGCCGGAAACATATCTCAGACAATTTTAAATCGATTCATTTGGAATGTTGAATATGTCTTGAAAAATTCATTGCCTATGGAAGTACGTAGGATTTTTTTTATACCGCATAGTTCTTTTGTTATTAACAATTATCTGACGATTTATTAGGCAATTTTTTCAATTTCCAAAAATTTGCTTAAATCTTACGTAATTCCACAATGTATTTTTCAAGATATATTCAACATTTCAAATGAATCGGTTGAAAATTGTCTGAGTTATGTTTCCGGCCAACTTAAAAAATGCAGTTTTGAGATAAACGCTGCACTGCCGACATTTTAAGATTAATCGCTTCAAAAAAATTATTGTATACAGTCACTGATATGTATGATAAACACCCTTTTTTGTAATAGGGATTTATTTGGTAGTTTTTGTGAAAAAAAATCCCCAAAAAGCCTATTTTTTCGGTCTCTAGAGTGGCCTAAGGCCTTAATGTATTTTAATGAAGGTATTTAGTATGGAAAAAAGTGTTCACACACACCAAAAATGTGATGAAAATTTAACAACGAGGAACAGCACAAGTATCCTCGTTCGATTTTGTCGAAATACAAGTATGTGATGAAGCAGTAAAAACTATTAGCCACGTATTTTTTTTGCAGTGAAAAACGTTTTTAACGGGGGAAACTACCTCTCAAAGAAAGACGTGTCACCCCTTAACCCTTCCTTGACACACTTATACTTGGCGACGGCTTTGACACACTGGGTCAATTTGACCTGGATAGTACTTCATCCACTTGCCCTTAAGGGGTTACGTGGGTTTGAAAATAAAATAAAAAACATTTGTTTAAATTTTATTATCTAATAGTACAATATGTCTAGAATATTCTCTCATAGTTTCGAGTCAATCGGAGTAAAAGTCTAGGAGAGTGAGCCTTTCGGAATACCCCCCCGTTGGGAAAGACCGGCCGGGAGCGACGCAGGTAATCGCATTTTTCCCAAAACACTATTTTTGAAGTCGGTGGACACGATTTCTCAAACACTAATGCACCGATCTTGTTGAAATTTTGCACACTTCTTCAAAATAGCATTGACTAGTGATTGAACAAAGGTTTGTTTTTGCGATTACAACTAATTTTAGAAGGCTATACGTAGTGTAAAATGTACTAAAAATTAAACTATTTTGCATTCAATTCTGCCAAAAATTCAAATTTCATTTTCTTTTAAAATCCTCCGTTTAATTGCAATTTTTTAGGGGTCTCCGGAAACCAGATCCCACCGGCTGAATTTCCCAAATTTTTTTATGACCTTTTTTTAATATTGCTGAAATGTTGCTCTTTTATGTGCTTTAGTGTTTTATGTATATTTTATGTATATTTTATGTATTTTTTATGTATATTTTATGTATTTTTTATGTATATTTTATGTATATTTTATTTTATGTGTTTTATGTATATTTTGAATAAAATCATTTATATATTATATTTTGAAAAAAATAGAGAAAATATGCTTTTTTCAGCTTCGAAACCCACGTAACCCCTTAACGACCCTGCGGTCGGTTTTTATGAAGGAAATCCGGGATACACTTTAAATTTTTCTTAATATGTTTGCAAAAATACAATTCGGAAGATATAAAATTGAATTGATGTTAAAGATGATTGAAATCTTCCAATTTTGGGCAAGTAAGCATTTTATTTCAAATCCGTCCGCATTAAAATGACCCATTATGTCAAAGAAGGGTTAATTTAACTTTTGCTGTCAATACTTCTATATAGAACATTTCGGATTTCGGCATTGGAAATGCTTTTAAAACTGTATATGTTTGTTCACACATATGTACACATATGTGTGTATATGTAACTGTATATACCAATGCCTGGGATTGGTTGAAAAATGCCCTCTTCCTACTCAATTCTAATCTTGTTATTAATTTTTTAACTATTAAAATATTAATTTCAATAGTGATACATTAATTTAATTTTAATAATATGCAACAGTATTATAATATTGATACTATAATTAAATATTGATATATAATTTATCAATATTTTTTGAAAAATAATTTTTAAAAACTCATATTATTCACATGTATCTGTTTTCTATTACCCGAAAAGTCTGATTACATTGTCAATGCCATGAAATAGTTGCACTTTTTGCAATATCTGTAGATTTCGTTTCATTTAGATCGGTGGACTGCTTGTGGGTGAAATTGCAAAATCACCCCTCAGCACTCCTTTCTTTAAGGGGCGGTTTTACCCCTTGAAACCGTTTTTCCACCGATCAAAAAAATACATGTTCAATAGTTTTCAAAGCTTTAGCACATATTTGAGTTTCAACAAAATCGAAGACGGACACTTAAGTGATGTTTCTTATAAGTAAAAATGAGAGAGTGATTTTAAAACACATAATAAAGCGTTCCCATTTATAACTTTTTTTGGATAAGGAGGTATCGAAATCAAGAAGTTTGTTTCAAACTTGTAGCAACTGGTTTGACAAGGCGTGTTGAGTGTGGGTTATGGAAGGTCTGGAAACTCTTAAACACACATATATATATATATATACATATACACACCCACATAGGAACATACTTTTTTTAAGTGTCTATACATACATGTACATTCGGCGGACACACGAGAGGCACACTATATATAGTGGCACAATATATATATATATATATATACATATATATTAGGGTGACCGTTATTTTAGCTTCGGTAAAAAAAAATTAACGTCTAGCGAAAATTTTACCGACCGAGTTGGTTTGCCATTGTTGGACATAGAAAAAAAAAATAAGACCGGAAATCTTTACGTTCCTGCAAATTTATTTCGATTTTACGATGCGGTTCCAAACGATATCAGGTTTTCCAGTCAGACTTTACTTTTCTGCTCGATAAAGACATTGATTTATTTATTGGTTCCGAATCTATGGCATTTTTCGAACGATTTAAAATTGATTGTACTTTTCTCGACACCGATGTATCTGTTTGGGACTCGAACGAGAGTTATCAAATGGGCGCGTAATTCATTAAAAAAATAAGAGTCTGTAATGATATAGCGGAGCGAGGGATCAAACTTATCACCGATTATAAAAATCGATTGACTTATGATAAAGATCAAATACAATTTGTTCTTCAAGTTGTCGCTGAATATAAAAAAAAATTCCGAACGTAAACAAATGTACTCTACTTTAATCATTTTATAGATGGACTGCTATTACTTCTGTAATATTTTATGTAAAGGTACGAATTTGCGGTACGTGATTGATGGAAAAAAGTCAGTAAATAATATATTTTGTAACTCTCAATATGTATAATCAATGTACCCAATTCCAGATTTTTTAATTAATATTATGAGACTAATAAATATTTCAGTGCGGCCATTAAAAAAATGCATGTATTTTTGAAAATTAAACTGCTCGGTGGCACGTGTTCTCCTTATCCCAGCGCGTCCAAATTTTACACAGATTTTTTTTTCATATCTTGATTAGTTTTTTTTGCTAGACGTTACATTTTTTTACCGAAGCCAAAATAACGGCCTCCCTAATATATATATATATATATGTGTGTGTGTATATGTGTGCGTTATATATTTCTGTTGCCACGATGTTTATTTGGTCTCGAATGTGAAACGTTTTGTCTTTGCTTCTCGTGTCAACCTATCAACAAGCTACGGAATGAAGGAGCGAGGGAGAGAGAGGGAGAGAGACAGAGACCGGAAAGTCGAGATCCAATCGCGATATCCAATTAACGTTGAGTGTATGGGACAAGCCGACTAAAATCGAACATTCTTTTTCGATACACGCCAGAAATGATCTATTCGTATAGATTTGATTCCCGAAGAGATTTCAAATTAAAACATTTAAATCAAGATAGTTTTAATTTTTTTGGATCGAACAATT
Organism: Ophion obscuratus; assembly: GCA_964007375.1. Lineage (NCBI taxonomy): Eukaryota > Metazoa > Arthropoda > Insecta > Hymenoptera > Ichneumonidae > Ophion > Ophion obscuratus. Next base: position 31,592,344 of record OZ023318.1, on the reverse strand, counting down.
TGAAAATATTATTTTTGAAGCCAGCTGAATCGATTACAAAACTAGCATCTTACTATTGTTATTATTATTATTACTATAATTCAGATGTTTTGACCATTATTGTTATCAGCATTATCATCGTGCATTTCATCCATGAAGAATTCTCGAAAATCTTCAACATTCTAGCGACTTAAAAATAAATAAAGACGACAAAGATCATTCACCACTATTAAATTTTATCCCAAGATCTAAATGCTTCATCCCAACATTTCCGCCAGTATTCGTTGATACCAATCAATACTCGAACCTGCGATAAAATGTTGACTCTTCTTTTTGTTTGTTCTTCTTGCTTTTCGCAAACTCGCAATTATTTTCCGAATCATCTAGATCCGCGTATAATTCGATACGGAATCCTCCGTAGATGTATCCAATGGTACGAACGATTTTCTAGAAGCCTTAGAACGTGTGACCTGACACTGGTACTTCGCGTTAAAGAACACGGGAGAGTTGCGAATGGGTTGGGTGAACACGGCCGCGCTCGGGGAGAGAGACGAGGGAAATACCGCGTGTAAGAGAAAAATGTACGCGGAGAAGAGAGACGGAGATTGCGAGAGAGCGAGCGTGGTAAAAAAAAAAGTTAGAAGCTCGAGAAATACGTGAGAGTTGAATGCAGCCTGTAAATCACAGTGGAAACGAAACCAACGAATCCACGCGTGTGCATATACGTACGGGGCGAATTAAAGACACTTTTTAAGCATGAATAAATATATAGAGAAAGCATGGAGGATAAAGATCGAGAATCGGCGACCGCAAGAACGCGAGATGTGCATCATTTCATTATGCGAGAAATGATGTATGCATTTACATTGAATTGTACATGGAAATGTAAATACGCCCGGTGTACGAATACGAGTATATTTTTATTTGTAGTGTGTAATTTTTGAACTTACGTCTACACGATATGGCCCAAAATAATAATAATACAATGTACTGTAATATAATATGATTTAATATAATGTAATATAATATAATGTGATATAATGTAATGTAATATAATATAATATAATATAATATAATATAATATAATATAATATAATATAATATAATATAATATAATATAATGTAATGTAACGTAATGTAATGTAATATAATGTAATGTAATATAATATAATATGATATAATATGATATAATATAATATGATATAATATGATATAATATAATATAATATAATATAATGTAATGTAATGTAATGTAATGTAATGTAATGTGATATAATCAAGTCATATTATATGATATAGTTACGTTAATGATATGATATATTATATTAATGATATAACACAATATAAAATTATATTTATTTTTGTAATTTTTTTAATGACAAAATGAGAGATCTATTTTATTTTTATTTAAGCATAATTGCAAAAATTAATTTCCATACATGAAAGAAATGTGAATATGCAATATCTGTCACAAATTTGCAGTGGAAGTATTTTTTTTTTCACGGTCAAAAAACTGGTTAAAATTTTACATCAATGTTTCTGACTGGCGGTGGCTTGTCGAGCGGCCCGAAACGACGAAATCGCAATTACACCGCACTTCATACGTCCAAGACGAACTTACCATGCGTGTTGCTGCGTGAGCTACACACATAGAGTTATACGTACGCGCCCTTCCGGGTGTGATATTTCGCGAGGGCGTATGGCGAATCAAGTTATATATTTCGGAGCTTCCACCGGGGCCACACGTGAGAGATAAAGACAGAAAGATAGATAAATAAGCGCACGCATAAAGGATATTTATACAGTATGACTCAAATTACTGTAACTCTCGAGTCCTGATATATTATTGCAACTTTGCGCTCTCCGATTTCGCACGCGAGTCGATAAACGCTCATACGCGGAACGGAGTTTTTTTTTCACCCCAGGCCGAGTTCACTTTTTGTCATCGGCAGAAAAAAACACGAGCGCGGACTTTATTCATGGATTCTTTTTTTTTTTATATATTTATGCCGGCGAATGAGGCTTATTTCCAGCGGTCCGAAAATTACAAGCTGAAGAGGCAAAATGTTTTTTTTTTTGCGAATCAAAGAGCTGCGATGCGTAAGGGGGAGATACCTTTAAGCGAGGATTGTTTTTCTGTTTTTCATGATTTTTTTTTAAAGGAAAGATTTCTTCACCACTTTTTAGACTTAGGATATGTTATATTATCACTTTTGTCTGTTACACGGTATTTTTTTATTAATCTTTAAGGGGCCATCTTTATACCAGTGGGGACGCTGAAAATTTGGGTGATTTTCCGGAATTTTTTGGCAGAAAAGTACTCAACTATATATCTCGGAAAATTAAAAATATATTTGGCTATATTTGACCTATATTACATAATTTTTTCATAGAAAAATATTGAGGTCCAAGCGACTTATGCGCTGCGTTCGGAAGCGCAAAAAAAAGTTCCTCCACTACTGACATGATTCCGGCCGATTGAGTACCTGAAACCGAAAAAGGAAAAAAAATCGTCGAACTGGAAGGTATTTCCTGTACAATGACGTAGGATTTTCGAAAAATATCAGAATCTAACAAAATGGCGTAGTTATGAGAAAAAAAGTTTGTTTTCTTGCCTATAAAATTGTCATTTTTTCAATGCCAAATCGTCAATTTTCATCCAATCAAAAATAGCCTACGTCATTGTAGAGTAAATATATTCAAGAGTACTCAGTTCAAATTTCATGTCAATCGGATAATTGCTCTTTGAGTTGCAATGTCAGCAAAATTTGGAAAATCTCATTTTGAGAAAAACGCGTTTAAAGTTTTAACTATCGATTGTTGCAAGATAATATAATATTGATATTCTTGAAAGTATAAACTGTCGAAACGGCACAAAAAAATCGATTTTTTGAAAGTGTCACACTGGTATAGCCTCTGAAAAATGGCGAGTATATATAGCACTGCACTTTCAAAACTGGCGTGACGTATAGATAAAAAACCAATTGACTGATTCTGATGAAATGTGGTATAAATCTTTCTAACCTTATTATCTAAAACATGACGGTAAATGTTTTTGAAAACTAAAAAAAGAGTACCCTTTATTGCAAATCGTAGCCATTTTTGTTTGAGAGATCAATCTTTTTGTTTCAAAGCGTACCATTTCGTTGATTTTGAACATTTTTCTTTTTTTCTTGGTTCATATTCCGCGTATGAGTGTTGATGGACGAAAACTCTTCGTTGGTTTTTTTTTCAGATGAATCCTGCCGATGCTACGTGTCACGCCGTCTGACAACATCGGCCGCAATCCGTTTAGAGGACCGTGCCATACCTCCGCGATTCTTCAAGATTAATGAAAATAAAAAATACCATGTAACAGCAAAAAGTAGTAATAAAACATACCTCAAGTCTCGAAAATGATGAAGAAATTTTTCGAAAAAAAAATCTTGAAAATCAGTAATTTTTTTCGCCTAAAAATATCTCCCCCCTGAAGGTTGGTGCATATAAATATTGGGGCGAATAATTATTAAACACAAGTCGTTATAGTTTCTTTCTGAACCTACTGGCAAAAGAAGAACGGAGGTTTCTGCACTCGTTTATAAAGTGGGAGATGCGTTGAAAAGTACGTACTTGCACGAAAAAGATCATGGGGTCAAAACGACCCAGTGTGCAGTCGAAGGGTTAAGGAGGTTGCTCAGCTATCGCGAAATAGTACAAATTTGCCGAAATTCAGATAATCAGAGATATTTGCGAACAGATGTTATGACTCCCTGTAAAATTTCAAGTACTTCATCTGCGTGATTGTTGAGCAATTAATTATTGAAGTTAGGCTCTTATACACGGGTGACGTAGCAAAAATTACATGAGAACTCTAATACGACTGTCGCAACATAATAAAAATAGTAAGAATTGAATGGAAAATAGGCAGAAAAAATTCTTGAGATTTTTATGAATTATTTCAACGAAGAGTACAGCGTTTTGTCTGTCTCGTTATCGAGATATTCGTGAAACAAAACAGGAAATTTCAGCTGATTCGCGTAAAACGATAAAGTGCCATACGGCACGTGGCAACGCTGCTGTCAAGTCGGCCATTTTGAATAGGCGCCAAAATTTTAAACGCACAAATTATTGCTTCCTTGCTATAAATTTCTTACCGCGGTTTCATAAAGAGTATTCAATTATTTTGAATCATTCATTACAGAAGCTGCAGTGCATGTGTTTCGACATAACCTTCAAATCAATAACGCGTCGTCACTCGACTGCGCATTCATTTTCCGGCTCAACTACTTTTTTCCGCCGCTTTCCAGGTTGTACTTGCTCCAACCGTCGATTGTACTGTTTTTCGGTTTGCATTTTTCCCTTCCATCTTTTCATTTTCGCCGAACAAAAAAAAACGGAATTCGCGAAAGATGTTTGACAGCTACGCGCTCACGATGTGGCGTTCGTATCTGAGCTCAGTGATACCACTTACTGAGAACTAAATTGCGCGTTTGCCACATTTCAACTTGGTTAATAAGTTATTCGCGATGTAAATAAACAAAAATTATTAATAACATTTATAAACAGTCAATTATATGCATTCCACATATTTATTAGCAGAAATTCATTTATTTTACGTAACCAAAAATTTGACTTTCGAGGTTGGCAGCCGTTACAGGCACCCATCTTAAGCATATGCGTCCCCCTCTTGCCGGCTGTTCCGCAAAGACCATAAGCAGCCTCGTTAAACATCGAAAATTAATTTTCTGATAATCTTCACTCCGTCAAATTAACAGATTGTAAATAATAATTACGATTATCTATCGTACACTTGAAAATTCTCGCGATATTCATTCGCACACGGCATTAATATTTCGCTGTAATAACTTGGCACTGGTGACGTCTCACAATGCATCAGCATAGGAACTTTGTTTCTCCCGCCACCCTTCAAAAGTTTTGCAATGAAAATAAAAATTTGTTCATCCATCCAAAATTCAGTTGGTTTTTAACCAAATGTATCGTTAAATACGTTCAGCTTGATTTTTGATTGGCATAACAAAACAGTATAATTGGTGGTAAAATAGTATAGTGGCGTGAACTGTCGCTTATTTAGCATGTCTGAGCAACTGTTGTAATAACAAAATTTGGAGACAACAAAATGCATTTTGCACATTCAACGATTCTTTTTTCTCAGTGTGTAGCAACAACCTTAAAAAAATAACCGTGAGGAGCTGTTATTCAAAATATTATCCGAATTCGAAAATTAATTTATTTAATCGAACTCAAACAAGTTTTGACTTTTTGTCATAGATATACCCACTTATACATTTTTCTTATTGAATTTTACGATACAGCAATCGCTTTTCAATTTCCACATTTCCCGATGGTATCAAACGTTTGCATCGTTCGAATGCAATGACCATTATTTTTACTATTTTTATTCTCTTATTTCCATCACTATATATAAACTTTTTTTTCACACATTTTGGTTGTAGATTTCTACATGATCATTCGAAAAAATTGTCGACTCATTCTTGTAGCTCAAGTCTGCCAAAATTTGAGACAATTGAAAAAAAAAAAGTATAATTTCCATTGCATTTCAACGATGCAAGCGTCAATCTCTTATTTTCTTAACCAAGAAACTCGAACGTTGATACATTTTGCAATGAAAACCATAAACACGAAAAGGATCAGCGATAAGAGGATACGAGCTACGTCTTTTAGCCGGGTTTTTTTAATTTTCTTTTTTGCCCGTTATACAAATTTCTATACATGTGTATTGCTTATCCTCATTCTGGAGAGTGATGTATATTCACTTTGAGCTTAACCGCCGCCCCAGGGAGTCAGAATTCAAAGGGTGAGCATTTGCCTTCTCCTTCTCTCGCCGGTAATCTCTCTCCCTCCTTCGCTGCCAGTCTCTCTTTCCCTCCTCCTCTGTGCATATATATACACGTGCGTATATGTTGAAAAAGATGAATGTGTATTTATGTGTACATGGCAGAGGTCTGTATGCAAGATGGGAGGGAAAAGAGACGGCTAGCTTGAGCCTCGACGAGTGAAAAGCTTTTTAAAAAAATACCCATACGTATACACGAAAATTTATACGTGTATACGTGTATATACATATAGGGTGTCCTGTTATGAATGGGTAATCCTACAACGGTGGGTCCGATCATGTCTTACTGTACCGGGTGTTAGGAAGGTCGATGCAAAGCCTTAAGGGGTGATAGGTTACATCGTTAGGAACATATCTAACCTTGGTTACCTTAATTCAAAGTCGAAGAAGTTCGAGATATCACGGTATGATTTTTGGAAAATTTCCCAAAATTAGGTACTAACTCGTTTACCTCTTATGTAAAAGCTATTTTTTAATGGCATTAACGTGAGAGGTATTTTTATTTTTTTATAAGTTTTTCATTATTCTACACGTCCCATTTAGTTAGTTGTGTGAATATAGATGATTGTATTGGTGTTTGTCGATTAAATACACATTAAGGCCTGAGGCCACAGTAACGGGTATAAAATCATGTGCGAATTTAAGAATTTTTTTCGTATGAAAAAGTGATTCAATCATAAAATTAATTACACATCTATTTAGTATGAATATCAAGCTGCTAGAAAATATTTTTTTCTTCGATTTACAAAATGGCCGACTACTAATATTTTCTTTAGTTCTCTTTTTTTAGGCGCCGCGTGGCGTGACATTTAGCATCCAAAATTTTTTACCTAGAACAAAAAACTAAAATTCTCGTCAATCTGCATTAGAATACCTAGAGAAGTACGTACGGAATTCAAAAAAGATTGTTTTATTCAAAAGTTGTAGGTATTTGAACTTAAGAAATGAATTTTCAGTGAAAAATTTCGTTATAACTGCTCATAAAATGAAATTTTTTCGATTAATCAGAAATTCCGTAAGTACTTCTCTGCGAAATGCAATTAGGAACATAAATTTTAAATTTGAAGTAAATGGAGTGAAAATTGATGAAGTTATTTGACACGCCAATTGGAAAAGAGCTGTTTCGAGAAGTTTCAAATAGTCGGCCATTTTGTACATCGAAAAAACTATATGTATTTTCTAACAGCTTGATATTCATACTGAACAGATGTGTAATAAATTTTATGAGTGAATCACTTTTTCATACGAAAAAACTTGTTAAATTCGGACATGATTTTATACCCGTTACTGTGGCGTAAGGCGCTAAGACGCAAATAAGTTTTTAGTTACCAATTATTGTCTGTTTGAACATTATGAACGAGTTAGTACCTAATTTTGGGATATTTTCAAAAAATCATTTTTACTATGATAACTCGAAATTCCAAACATTGAATGCTTCGACGGATTAAAATTCGGAATTTTCATGCTCCGAAATTCAAGATGGATCCGGGTTGAAATTCCGAACTTTGAATGATCAGAACGCTCAAAACTCCGAAAGAATACTACCCCGAAAGATCAAACTCCGAAAAAATTTTGCACGAAAGTCCAAACTCCGAAAATCTGAATACCTTCAAAATAATTCGACTGTGGAACTTTTGAAAGTTTCAGAATTTTCAATAAATCGACGAATTAATTCAAGATTTTTTTTTAAATTAAGAAGTGATTTTCCGTCAATTTTGAAATTTGTCTAGACAATGTTATACATTCTACATAACTTACAGTCAACTGTGTAGACTTTGGCTGGCATGATCTTGACATGATGGCCGAGTTGAAATTTTGAACTTCGAATGCGCCGACGGTTTAAAATTCCTAATCTTAATGTTCCGAAGTTAGAAGGTTCGTCAAGATCATGCCAGCGAAAGTCTACACAGTTGACTGTTAATGATGTAGAGCGTACAACATTGTCTAGACAATTTTCGACATTGACGTAAAATCACTTCTTAATAAATTTAAAAAAATGAAATAATTTGTCGATTTTTTGAAAATGTTTAAACTTTTAGAATTTCCATAGCCGAATTATTTTGACGGTGTTCAGATTTTCGAAGTTTTGGTCTTTCGTGTAAAATTCTCTCTCGAAAAATCAAAACTCTAAAAGAGTTTAGATCTGTCGGGGTAGTATTCTTTCGGCGTTTTGAGCGTTCTGATCATTCAAAGTTCGGAATTTCAACCCGGCCCCCCTTCGACTTTACATTAAGGTAACCTAGGTTAGCTATAATCCAAACGCGGTGACCTATCATCCCCTTAAGGCTTTGCATCGACTTTCTTAACACCCTGTATGCTTGAATTTCAGTTTAATAAAAGTCCCACGGTTTTCAAGATTTTGGGCTTTATGTTATTTTTTTGAAAAAAAAAATATCTGCTTTTGGTTTTTCGCATGCCATTTCTACAAATTATATGAATCAACAATAACTGAGCAACTTTTTAAAGTAATTGGCGCGATATGCGTAGTACATTTTTTTACCCCGCAGGTTATCAAAGTGAGATGTTCGAGTTGAGTTGTATGAAAATTCTGCATAAGATCTTTTTTTATAAAGTTCCCTTAACATTTATGGTTAAAAAGAAGACTTTTCTAGATAAAAGGGATAAGCAACAGTATTTTTTTTAAACCGGGTCAAAAAATGAATTACTTGTAGAAGTGGCATGCGAAAAACCGAAAGCAGATGATTTTATTTAAAAAACCGTGGGTCTTTTACTACACTGAAAATCCAGCATACTGTAGGACACCCTGTGTGTGTGTCTATATATATATATATATATATGTGTGTGTGTGTGTGTGTGTGTGTGTGTGTGTGTGTGTGTGTGTGTGTGTGTGCGTGTGTGTGTGCGTGTGTGAGTGCGTGCGTGCATGCGTGCGTGCGTGCGTGCGTGAGTGCGTGCGTGCGTTAGTGCGTGCGTGCGTGCGTGCGTGCGTGCGTGCGTGCGTGCGTGCGTGCGTGCGTGCGTGAGTGCGTGCGTGCGTGAGTGCGTGCGTGCGTGCGTGCGTGCGAGCGTGCGTGCGTGCGTGTGTGTGTGCTCTGTACTCGCGCGCTCTCCACAGGATATATATCCAAAGCGTTGACTCTGTCAAAGCAAAACCGAAACGCGCAGGTCCCTCGTGTTCTCTTCTCTTCACACAAATGAGTATTAAACATACAGAATGAAAAGAGAGAGAGAGAGAGAGAGAGAGAGAGAGAGAGAGAGAGAGAGAGAGAGAGAGAGGGAGGGAGAGAGAGAGAGAAGGGGGGATACAGTAATGTATACTCGAGAAAACATCCTTTCATCCCAGAGACTCACCAACACCAAATTGTGCACCTTTGTTTCCAGTGTAAAATAAAGGTCTCAATTGTAGTAAATTCGAGGCGATGTAGCTTTTCTAACTTGAAGCAGTATTGTTGTCTAGAAATGTAAAAAAATCATTTTTTAAACGTTATTTGATTTTTCCGTTTACTTTTTGAATACGTCTGAGCAAACCGTTTAATGATACTCATAAAATTAGCCGAGTTATAGATATTGTAAGGAGTACACTCGGGGCGCGCGGTCGAAACGCAGCAACTTCAAACGCGTTTTTCTCGAAACTATGCATTTCAAATCGGCAACCACGATATCTTGATAAACAATTGGCCGATTGAGCTCAGATTTAGCGTACACCTTCAGTAGACTGTTTTTCCACGTTGGTAGCAGGATTGAGTGGAGATTATTTTTTCAGAAATTATATATGACTCGTAGAATGATCAGAAAAATAGGAAAAGAATTATAATCAAGTTTAGGATGCCGCCATTTTGATTTACTTTTGCTGAATCTGGTCCAAGCATCACAACACTCATACAGATTGAGAATATGTTTCGTTTTATTTTTCAGATTCATACAGCGTCCGCAACACTGATCGCCAACTTTCCGCACACCGTTGTAAACAAACGTACAAAAGAACATGATAATTTTTTTTTTCATTTTGTATATATCTTTAAAGGATCGATAAACATGTGTAAAAAAAATCAAAATGAAAACTCGAACAGTTCAAAGGTCATTGCATCCAAAAATTCACCTCTAATACAGCGCTCTGGACCATGGGTCCCCAAACTTTCTCCGCCTGCGTTCCGAAATTTTTCGGACAGCGTTGCGACGACCCTAATCTCTCTCCACGATGCCCCATGGCGTTGCAACGCCCAGTTTTGGAGCCTCTGCTCTAGAGAACAATTGGAGCCTTAAGGGGCCAGTCCACTTTGAAAATTAAAAAAAAAAATTAATTAATTAATTAATTTCGATGGTTTTAAAATTTTTATTTTTACTCTTTTTTTGCGAAAAACTACGAAAAAACGCGTTTTTAAAAAACTTTTTTCGTTTTTCTTCTTCCATTTTTTAATTTTTTGATACAACTTTATATCCGAGGGTCATTTTGTAGCTGGCGTCATACTGAATCTAATGGACTTTGATTTTTTTGTTTCAGATAAGCCGTTGCCGAGTTGTGATGGAGCTACCTAGCCCACCTATTTTTGAGGCGTTACGTTAAACTATAGTTTTTGTACTTAAAAATGAAAAAAATGAATAAAACATTTTTTAAATGTATTTCAAAACTTTATTTATCAAGCTCAACAACGTTTATATTCATATACTTTGTAAATCCTCCAAAAAAATCGCGAAAATAGCCTTTTTTCGTGGCTCCAAAGTAGACTGGCCCCTTATCTTTATTCATGCTTCCGTTTGCACGGGTACACGAATACGTAGAAAGTCATTCGTGAAATCGTCATAAAGAATGACGTAAATGGTGCATTCAGCAAAATCTGATTACTCGACCTTTGTGATCAGGCTGCATGTTTTATTGTGTCACATCTACGGTTTTGAAAAGTCAGTATTCTTCGACAGTCACCGTCAAAAAGCTCGGCCCTCTCTAAGGTGGAGAAGAAGATATACCACGTGGAATATGGGGGCGAGAGGGATAGCTGAAATTTTCTGAGGGCAGAAATTTGAGGGCAAAGAAAAATCGTCAAACTCTGCGTCAGGCGATTCTCCAGAGTCTGATACTTTGTTTTTTCGTAAAAAGACTCAAGCATCTATGAGAAAACTGTGTTCGAACATTTGTGAGGTTATGTTGGACTTGCGCATGCCCTTAGAGACTTAAAGCCGGAGCCTGAATTTAAAGGTAGGAAAAAAGCGTTTTTTTATTGCTTGAAACGATAGATAAACTATCCAAGAATATATTTACAAAGTTACAGAGGCCAATTGTAAATATTTTCGAAGATACAAGGCCAAAAGCAGAGAAGCGATTGATATTTGATATTGATATTTCTTCCTACTGAAAACTGTGAACGCGTTTTCTCCAGTTTTCATTTTCACGATTTTTCCGAATTGGCGGGCGTGATAGCAAAAAAAATTAAACGACCTATTGAATCGAACCAAAGTTTATTTTCTTCAGTACGAAAATCTCTCGTAAGTGAATTACAAAAGTCGTAGAGAAAGTATTTTTAAATCATTTTTTACAGCACGTTAAAGTGTTTTTTTGACTCTTATTTTTCAAACCTGAGAAAAGTTGTAATTACACGATATTTGCAGCTTTTTCTTAATTCACACAGAAGGAAAATATATGATAAATAAAAATTTCATTGGTATTTTTTTTTCAGTCAAGAATTACGAGCTGCATCTTTCCCGCTGATTGGGGACTGCAGTGGCAAGACGCACATCAATTTTCAGTCATGTCTGACTGCAAATTCTATGAATTTGCATCATTGATTCATGTTGAAACTTTTTTTTTATACATGAAAAGATACCTCAATGTTTACTGCACTCACTTGTTTTCTCACTTCTAAAAAAATACCGAAAAAACGCTTTTTTGGACCCTTTAGATAAGGGTTCGGCCTTAAAGGCATCGAAATTGCTAGTATGGGTGTATAAATTGGACGAATAATTGTTTCGATTGTTCAAAGCCCGTATTCAAAATTGGGATCTAGTGAACGTTTGGAAAATTCTAAGATGTTAATTTCGCAGTATTTTTGCAATGACGTTGAAGAATTGCTTCGTTGGAATGCAACAGAAATTAATTATTTTCGATTACTCAAATTTCGGCCTATTTGGTGTGTGGAAGGCGCTCATTGTTATTAGGAATTTACGACCTCAATTGCCAAAAAATAACCTTTGGATAATAATACAAATAATGAAATAAAAAAGAACAAAAATATCGTTGCATTCCAACGATGCATTCAACGGCATGTTTTCATTCTGCATGCATTCTCGTGTCACGTTTTCCGACTTTCACACAATTACGAGAAGAAGATGTGAAAAAATGGTACATGTCTTCTCGTGCAACTTTCGAATGCCTCAATATTCCTAGAAAACAAATTCACGTACCATTGTAGCACCTGATTCTGTTACTTCCGGGGCTTTATTGTCCGCGCCGCCCCGCATCGGAGCATCGCCCCGGTGATCTTGACGCGTTTATCCACAGCTGTTCGTTCGACGAGTCCAAAGATCACGGGAAAAACGAACGCGAACATATACGGTGAATAAATTCAGATATCCGTTGATTTTTTTTTTTTCGTTTAATCCAACCTCCGTGATCCTTTTTTCCGATTGATGCACTGTCACTGTGGACCCGCTCACTGCAGTTTCCCGACTCTCACTCGCAATGTATTCCCGTGAGTGTACTTCCGTACCCTCCCGATCCACCCTTTTATCATTCGTTATCGTGCTTTTTTCCGCACACTCGCGACGATGTTTTAAACGCCACTAGTGCCACGATCAATCTGATCCAACCACTGTTATTATTGTTACTCTTATCATGATAAGCAACGTTCACATTCACAGGATTATCATTATTATTTACTCCACGGTATCCACGAAATATTGACTCACACAGGACGTTTTTTTTATCTTCATAGCTCTCCCCGAGGCACGCACACCCTTTCTTTCGTCGATGAGGAAAATAATTGGAAAAATTAATTCGCACGGTTTATCGAAGTTTCTTCGCCCCTATATCGGGGAGCCGCACACACGCGAGCACTTTGATCTCTGAAAAAAGTAAAAACACCGCGGCGATATGTATGTGTCGGCGCGCGGACGCGTCATTTTGATTTATCGCGGCGATTTTTTTCGGATATTTGAAACAAAAAATGGAAACAAATCGGAGATCTGACAATCCCGATTGGGTTTGGGCAAAATGGCGATAGGTAAGGGGGAGGGAGTCTGCGAGAGAGAGAGAGAGAGAGAGAGAGAGAGAGAGAGAGAGAGAGAGAGAGAGAGAGAGGGAGTGAGA
>OZ023318.1:31475610-31579050 GCA_964007375.1 Ophion obscuratus | reverse complement strand
GTTATTTAGACGCGCAATTTAACTACTTTCTTAATCACTCTTCTTGTCCGAGGTTCTTTTGTGAGGGACCTGATGGCGAATCGAGAGAGACAGAGAAAGAGCGAGAGAGAGAGAGAGAGAGACCCTCAGGCTACGAGTTCACGCTGATGTCCCTCCTCCGCCCGCACGCTATTTTTTGCCACACGGAGGGAGAAACAAAAGCGACAAGAGAAAAAGAGACAGAAGAAAGTTGCCTGGTGGCTATCCGGTCACCGGTGTCTCGTTTCAATTGTTTCCCGTGACGGGATTCCAGCAACGACAATTCGCTTCATTTGGCAATTTGTAATAGCAGTCAGTCGGTTCTTTAGGCCGCGTCTGCTTCGCTCTACTCGAAATGTGTCTCACCCGCTCTTTCGAAAGTCCATCGATTTTTTGGTTTTGTGCATAAAGCAGCGACCTTGAAGATGGAAAGTGCCTGAAGAATCCGCTGGAGAATATTCCCGCAGTACTCGATCAATATTTCTTGGAGCTGTGAATTTCATTTTTTTTCCCGTGCTCTTGTGGGCTTCAACCCGTTGGTCACATTCCTTAAAGACCCCCCGAACTGTTCCCAACAGTCATTTTTCCCCCAATACGCCATCGCATCGCATTTGCACGAGGGCACAGGGAAACTGCGGAAAAGCTTGGTCGACACAACTGGCGATATTTTTATCGGGGCGATCATCCATCCGTATATTGGCCCAGAATCGCTCAACTGCCGCAAAATCTACCATCATTTTTCTATATCGGAAAGTATCTGTATCAAAACGATGTTGTGCTTTCCGCTTTATCAGCCAGCGGGCAAATCTTCGACGTCCCAATTGGTCGTGAAACATCGAGGCGCCGCGGTGTCTAAAAAAGCCGGCAGCAATTGAGATCAAACGTTTCCGAGAGTCTCTCGGAGAATCTCGCGATTAATCTGTGCGGGACGGTTAACGGGGAAAGTGTTGTCATCGAGACGCGGTAAACGGAGGAAGAGCACGTGGACTCAATTTCCGGTTGTTCCAAGCGAAAAGTTGGCTCGAGAAGATGGATGAGGCTTCAACGTATATTCTCTCGCTCGAGAAAGACACCGGGGCTGTGGGAGCTTCCGGGTGGGGATTCAGGGAGTAAAGAGTACAGATATACGCGACCTTGCCGAACGTGTCCGAAAGTGCTCGAACTTGTCCGGGGGTTATTCTCCTACTTCTGGAGTTTCAAGTTCTCACTGCCAGGGAGAACAACGCTCTTAACTTCGATACTCGTTTCTCCACGTTCTCCTGTCTGGCTGTCTTAATCTCTCCCTCTCTCTCTCTCTCTCTCTCTCTCTCTCTCTCTCTCTCTCTCTCTCTCTCTCCCTCTCCCTTTCTCTCGTTCTCTCTCACTTGGCCTCCCTTTTCTCATCGCGTCTCACTTCGCCATCCTGGCAAAAGCATCCCGCGAGTCACGTTGCTGCAGTACTTCCCGCGGTTCCCCAGCCTCGGACCCTGCTGCTCTCGCTTCCTCTGGCCTACCGAGTCACGAGACAAAGGGCCACGGAGACTGCTTCGCTGGATTCTCGTCTTTGCGCATGGCGCACCAGCGCACACAACAATCTGAATGACGAAAAGGACGAACAAAAGAACAAATTCTCAGGGACTGGAGAGAAGGAGGAGGAGAGAGAAAGCGATGAAGAGGATAAAACAATAAAGGGTGACGGAGCAAGCGCACCTTGTGAAAGACGAGCCTAATTCTATGCTTGAGGAAAGAATTCCCGAATGACAACGTTGCACGTGACGAGCACTGAAATTGCCCTACATTCTTACACCCAGGAGAAGTGGAAAAGGGTGGCAATTGGACGTCGGAAATAGCCATCTCCATGAGCTCTTTCTCTCTCTCCATCACCCTGGTCTCTTCTTCTTATGCTTGAATTTCCATGTACTCTGCAGATTCAACCCATCAGTGGCGGTTGTTCCAACAGCCCGTGCGACGATTCGAACTCGTAAGATAAAAAGGAGGAGTGAAATTGCATCGGAATGCAATCTAATGAGGATTGAACGTAAATCAAATACGTAGCCAACTGACCGCTGAGCAGAAGGCGGTTTTATCGAGTCTCCGATCGGAACACAACTGAAACTCAGTCAAGTATTACCACCTGCATCGCGACTGGTTTTCTGGAGTTCTACTGCGCCCTCGTGCAATGTGGCACACTACAGCAGTGCATTGGGAAAAGATTGGTTGTGGACACCACTCTGGGAGGTCTCTGAAGAACTGGAAATAGTCACTTGATAAGTGTGAGGTTCAAGTGAAAATGGGATTATAAAATACCAGAGGCATACGATGGAATATTATAAATATAGAATGCACAGGATACAATGACTTGAATAATTAAATATGTAGTCTTCTTTCATTCTTCAATTCTACCTGGTGTACAATAATGCTCGTCATTGATGATTCTGATGAAATTCCGACAGATTGTCAACTTCTTTTTCTCCCCCTATGTCTGATGTTCTTCATTGATGATCCTCGTGATGTTCTGACTGATTTTCGTCTTTGTTTTTTCCTTTATGCCTGACGTACAATGATGTTTTTCATTGATGGTCCTGATGATGTTCTGACTGATTTTCGTCCCCTTCCATTCTATATTTGTAACTAATATACACTGATGTTCCCCATCGATGATTCTGATAATCTTCCTACCGATGTTCGTTTCCATTTATACCTGACAGATTTTTGTTTTATATAAAAATAAAACGCGTTGTCCAAAGCTGTACGCAATACGCAAGTTCCTGTGCTTATGTAGACAATACAATATCCTCCGTCCTCTTTTAATTCCCCTCGTCATCCCATTCTCCTCTGCAGAGCTGCGCAGTCCATATCGCCCAACTTCATTTACTCCGCAATCGATATCGAATTTTCCACGTGCGAAGCATCCGCCAATTTTCTTTTTGTCTCGTTTCCTCTGTTTTCGTTTTTCGCCAGACTCCTCGTTCAGCTTGCCTTTCACCCCTCAGTCCCACCGCGCTTCGGACTCTTTTCTCCTTGCACCGCAAAATCCGAGGAGTAGCCTCGGAATTGTTTGCACCAGCTGCAAGGACCGATTTCCACTGTCCGGTACGCGTCGTATTTCGTGAGGATATATTTGAAAAGTTTTTCTCACTTCGACCGATACGCCAAGGCACAGGTGACGGAATGGAAAGGTGCCATTGGTCGACACCCAAAACTGAATCAAATGTTGGATACGTAAATCGAAACAAGTAACGTGTATTCAAAAAAAGAATGAATTTCCGTGTATCGAATATGCATCAAGTATTCGGGAAAACGTTTTTCCTTGAGTTTGTTTGGGATTGGTCTCGTTGGCGCCAGTGGGCAAATGATACGTGATTTTGATGACGGGTATTCCGTGATTCGTCTGAGTGGATTATCGTTGGCTATGAGTAACGAGGTGGAGAGAGAAATCGAGCCAGCCATGTGATCCATTCACGACGCATTGAAATAAACAAAATGCTTTTTCTCTTTGCCCGCCCTCTCGTCCGTCATACAACAATGTACTCGAGGAGGAAAGTTGGGGACCGGGGACTTAAGGCGATACAGATCGGCGATTAAGTGTGAGGAACAATGCGCGACTATATACGGGGTGGTTGGTATCGCCAACGATGGTAGATTTTGTACACGCACAACAGAGAGAAGGAGTGGAAAAGGGAGAGCGACAAAGAGAGATTGAAAGCTAAAGCGAGAGAGAGCGAGAGAGAAGGAGAGAAAAAAAGGGAGAGAATCCCAACCGAAAATCGTAATATACAGCGTTGAAGTAGCACAGTTCACCCCTGCATGCAACGCTTCGTCCTTTTTTTTCAGTATTCTTTCTTCTTCTACGTCGTGCAGTTGCACTCTCGCTCGCTCCCTTGCACGTCGGTAGGGCTCGCACCCTCAATCCTTCGCCATATTACAACCCCTTTTTACGCGTGGCGGTCTCGGCTTTCTCTGTATTTATCTAACATCTCACCCTCCTCTTCTTTCTACGATTTTTTTGCTTCCCTTTCATTCTCTCTGTCTCTCTCCCTTCCTCTGTCCCCTCTCGGTCCGAGTCCAACTCGAATCCGCCGCACAGCCCACAATGAACAGCCTCCGGTGTCGAGGGCCGGCGTTTGTATGCGAAACGTACATCACTGTGACACTCCAGGTCGACGGCGAAGTCGACCAGCTCGGACGGTTTGTGTCAGAGACGGTGGGAGATCGAGAGAGACCGGCTGACAGAGACAAGAGAGAGATGAAGAGCTTCACAATGACATTTCGGATGACTACGTGTCTCCATGGAACGTTATTAGTACAGGCATTTCTGCCAAGCTGTCGCAACACTCTCCAACACCGGCAAAACTCACCGTTCTTGAAAGCGAGCCACTCTCCCACTTTAAAAGAAAGAGGTGAGTTTGGACAAGCACTTGGTACAGTGGATTGGACACGAATGAGCTACGGAAATTCTTCCATTCGCGTACCTACCTCTTACCTTTGTAGCTGTAACTTTTTGGCACACTTGCCTCGACCAACTTAAACGAGTTTGCACTAGGTAATTGCGCTAATGGAGTGTACTTTCCCGTAAAAAGTGTTCAAAAATTGATTTCTTTCATACTTTTATTACGTTGCATCTAAAGAAGTTTGTGTCCAAATTTCAAAGAGTAATTTCGAGTGGTTTAGAATTTTCAAGTATGTAACACTGACTGCTTATTAGCGGGGTGAAGTGGTCAATTTTGTGGATTTTGGTCAAACCGATTTTTTTAATCTTCCTGCATTCCCTGCCTGATCGTAGTCACTGTCGGGTGTACTACAGCGGCTTCGCTCGCGTAGACTTGTGTTGAATGCTCCTTAATGAAATGTGCTCTTGAAATATTTCATTGAGGAACACGTAGAATTGTGTTGAAGAGCATTAATACTAGCATTAAACTTTGCTACCCCCTTTTTCCCTTACGGACTGAGTTTCCAAAAACGCTGATATTTCATCAATTGTGCCTCGGGGCAGTTATACAAAGTTGCAAGTACATTTGACCCGTTTTTATTTATTTTCCGTACAAACTTCGTCACCCCCCTTTCGTTTAGGGGATGAATTTATTTAAAAACGCTAGAATATCTATTTTGTTGATTGTGTTGAACAGCGTTAATACTAAGTTTCAAGTAAATCTTCTGACTGGATTTTTTTATTTTGCATACAAACTTAACCACCCCTTTTCTCTCCTTAGGGGTTGAATTTCTAAAAACACTGAAATACGTGTTTCATTAATTGTGTCAAGAAGCACGTATACCAAGTTTCACGTAAATCCGACCAGATTTTTTAAATGTTCGTACAAACTTTGCCACCCCTTTCCACACCTTAGGGGTTGAGTTTCGAAGAATCCTTTCTTAAATGCTGCCTACATAATAAAATCAACATGTCTTCCGAATTTCACATTTCTACATTTCGCGGTTTAGGCTGGGCGATGATGAGTCAATCAGGACATTGCCTTTTATATATAGGTATAGATATAGATTGGCCTCCCCTTTTACTTATAAGCAAATGGATGCTCCGTAAATAGCCTTTTCGGAACGTTTCGTTTGGAATCGCGGATAAATTCATCAAATTAGTTTTCCGGTTTGATCGTAGTGCACGCCATGATCACACGTGCGTTTCAATGATCTTCTTGGATCTTCCAGATCGGAAAAATCTACGATGAGTTACGATGCCAACAGAGGACTCGTGTACTTCATGCAGCCCTCCAAAGGCAGTCATTTTTTCTGATAAAAGCTTTAAAGAAACATTCATCATCTTGTGCAGTTAAAATACGTGTGAATCCAAATGGTTTGTCACCGATGTCTAGCAGATTGCGCAAAAAACATCGAAAAAACAGCTGTTTTCCGGCCACTTTGACAAGAGGACACCATCAATACCTGGTTGGGGTAACCCTCAAAGATTGGCAGTATCATTGCAAGTCAGATCAACCCATTATCACGAGTTTCCTCAACCAATCGAAGTTTACTTTCCACCTATCGACGCTATCGTCACCTAGCCTGCAGAACCTGGTGGCTCCGACCCACTGTCGCTGAACTACAACACAACTGACCTAAAAGTGAAACACCCGCAATGATTTTGTGGTTCATACTGCTCTATTTTCTCCTGTTCCTCGTACATTCGTGACAGCTCTAAAGGGTTTTCCGCCACCTCAACAATCCATCAGCGTTCCTGCAGGCGAAAAACCAACGCTGTGGAAATTGCGGGGAAAAAGTCGTTTGGCCTGTACGACCCAGAGTTCGCTGTCACGGCGTATGTGGAATCTGCCAATATCGAGAGCCTCGACAGAAGTCTCTTTGTACACCGCGGATAGTGTTGGAAACGCCGAACAAGGCTGCAAACTGGCGAAGCAGCTTGTTGGGTCTAGGTTGGCCGTATACTCCAAACGTTTACGTATAACTGTATACAAACACGTGTCTATGTACGTAGTTTATGTACTATGAGCTGCGGTGAAGCAATCATCGGAAACGTTGACTAGCGTTTTCCTGCAAGAGCATCTACAGCGTTCAAACATCGGATATAACGACAGCTGTACGTGAAAAAGGTCGTATAGCAAGCTTCCTGGCATAGAACATTAGGCCAGTTGAGGCCTTTCGTTTTCTACGACACGTGTGTCTACACACCAATCATGTATGTGTATAACCATCATTCTCACTCCGTTCTATCACCGTCCCCTTATCGTACCTCTGTACGCTTCGTTCACCCGCTGTCACGATCATTTGGGCAAATAAGCGTGAAATCCTCGATTTGCTTTCGCATTGAACTGCGTGGGTGGCTCGAGCTCACCGATTCCCCATTGCACACGAGACCCAGTGAGATGCTGGGGGGTGAGGGCGTAACTCGACAGTCCACACTATACCCTCGTGTACTTCCTGTCTCCTACATGGCCCTTTTCTCACTCTGTATGTATACCATACGTGTGTCGGATGTACTACACACGGAGAACGAGATGTAGTTTCATCTGATGGAGAGGAGCCTCCGGATGGGGATCGCCATGTGTAAATGTAGATGAGCAATATCAAAGAACACGGTGCAGAGGAAGAGGAAAGGCTGCAACTTTTTTCGCTCGTCAGGTCGGGTAACGGTAATCGTTTTTGTTTAGCATGTTGGTCCTAGGCGACTCTTTTTTCATGAGTTTAGGGAGATTAATCCGAGGTTTTTTTAAGGACAAAATTGTGGGTTTCGGGCTTTGTTTGGATTGGTGATAAAATAAAAATGGACGATTGCAAAACAGGACAGCGCGTTTATTACTCTTTTTTATTTTTGGTGTTGCCACTTGCTTGCAGGCTTCTACGATCGTTTCCCTTTCGCTTCAACGTCAATCTTGTCACTTCACTTGGTTCCCGTTACTGAGAGATCGCCCTGGCTGTTGGCCACAGTCACTTCATCCTGATGCATCAGCACAAGGCCACAGGGAAACCGAGGAGATGCTGCGTCTGCATACAAGTGTCTTATTGTTGTGATTAGCGATTATTATTACTATCTTTAGAAGCTCAGTAAATCTGCCTGGCGATCAGTGCACGGCTTAGCGGCCACCCATCCAAATATTGGGCTGATCTTGCCATGGAAGATCGCCACCTGTCATCGTGAGTATCTTATTAGCCAAATTAGCTGACAACAAATGTCACCAACGTTGTAACAGATACTAGAAACGTTTTTTTTTTTCGAACGCGGTGAACCGACTTACTCGAAGAGTTCCATCCCTTACTGTAACTAATGTTGATAGATGGAAGGGCATAAAGAAACCTGGGTCTCTGCTGTATCTGTGCACAATGGGTGTTCGTGGGTTGTTTTCAGAAAGAGAGAGAGGGAGAGAAAGAGAAAGATGAAACAATCTTGGAAGTGTTCCATTCTGTAGTTCCATGCCGGTTTTGTTTCAGGCCATGTATGCGTACGATACCATATACACTTACGTGACTCGTTAAAATGAAAAAGTTCCTCGTGAACATCATTCCACAAGTGAGCGGAGCGAAGATAAGCCCTTGTGAATGTGAACGAACGATATATCGTGAGTAGTTGGTCGATGTGAATTCCACATCGCTGGTCGTGACGGGTCGCCGAATGCACGCGATTTTCGTGTTCACATCTACACACATGCGCGGCTGTATTAACTCTGATGCATCAGTCGTTGCACCTCGACCGAGTCGCACCAAACTCTCATTCTCTCTCTCTCTCCCCCCTTGGCTCTCGTGTGCACGTATACGTGTATATAATAAGCTTTTAGGACAAACTTTGTGGTGATTGGTAGCCCACAGTAAATAAGCTATATTACTCGCTGAACGTGCAGGTAAATTATGCACGAAGCTATTTTTACGCCGCAAACATCTGCACGACAGCCCTATTGAGTATTTTTTTCTTTCAGTTTTTTTCAGTTTTTCAGCTCTACAGAGATTTGTCGTGATTTTGAATGCTACTAAAAGCAAAGGATTCCCGTAAGGGCTGTGTGTGCAATCAACTTAACTTTTGACCGCAATGGAAACATCGTTTTGGAACCTAAATTATATCTCATTGCTTGATTGACCCAGCTGATCTTCACTGTCTAATTCTGAATCTAATCTTTACTGTCTGATTTTAAATCTTATCTTTACTGTCTAATCCTAAATGTAATATTCACTGTCTAATTATAAATCTAATCTTTACTGTCTAATTATAAATCTAATCTTTACTGTCTAATTCTAAATCTAACCTTTACTGTCTAATTCTAATCCAGATACTGAGGGGTGTTTTCGTCATAGGAACGATGATTCTTGGGGAAGTCTTGAAAGAAAAAGAAGAGGCCAGATCCAAAGGATTTTTCCAAGCACCTATAGCTAATGCCCCTTATTCTCTCTTAGCCATCGTTTGCAGGCTCCTGAAAATCTTTCCGAGCCAAGAACCTTTCCACTTCATGTAGAACAGCCTTTATAGCAGGTTTTTTTTACAACCGCGCACGGCTTCAATGTGGTTAGGGTAAAAATATGTAAGAAAATAAAAGGAGAGAAAAAGAGGAAGAGAAATCGGTCGGGAACGAGTTTCTCGATGAACTGGAGGAATCGGAGGGAGGAAGAAGAAAAGGAAGAAGACTGAGCTGCTGAAACGCTTGAAACATTACTGGGGCTTGGAGGAATGAGACGGAGCAAAGTTAAATCCTGAGGTACACGAAAAGAGAGACAGAAAGAGAGAGAGAGAGAGAGAGAGAGAGAGAGAGAGAGAGAGAGAGAGAGAGAAGGAGAGGGAAGACGACGAAGAAGCGGAGAGAGATCAGAAGTTAGCAGATTGGCAGCGATAGAACCTCTCATTCTCAGCGCCGGCGCGCTCACAGACGAGGAAAGAGAGAAGAGGTGAGGCTTTAGCGTGGTCCGCATTTTATCGTGGCTCTATCGTTTAAATCCCTGTGGCTACATCAGTGCCTTTGACACGCTACCAACCACTCGACTCCCACAACCGTACACACATACTAACATACCAGCCTTTCGTTTGCGTTTGTCTTCACAATTTACCTGTTATTTATACACATATACACATGTATATGCGGAAAGGTCATTTGAACCCGTTGTATCTGCGTAATGTTGGCTATCAGAGCATCTGGCTGTTTCGAGAACGGCCCATAATTTTCTTTTCAAACGAATCTTTAGCTCTGGGTCCGAAATGGTCCTCGAAATGATCTTTATATGAATATGCTTGCATTTTCATGCAAGGGCTGAAACTATTGGGCTCATATAATGGCGAATATGGAGATAATTGGCTGATGTGGACATGGTTCTCGAAGTCCAATTCCTTCAATATCACCTTTCCGCATATAAAATTCGTTGGCAAGAACGCGGAATTTGAGTGATCGGACCTATATACGTGTACTTGTTTATTGGATGCCAGATCACAAGCTCGTTCTCACACTGCTCAATGTATAGAAGCGCAGTGCAGAGACTATTCAGTACGTCAGGATTATTTAATGATAATCCTGCCACAGATGCAGTTCACGATGTTCTGCTTGTAGTTTTATTGCGTCCTAGTTTTTAGGCTGACCAACACATTAAGGCCTTGTATACCTGAAAAAAAATGTATCGTTCTTTTTTATTGTTTTAAATTATGCATAAACCTTCCAATAAAATAATAATAAATAATTCATAATAAAAAACGTTCCAAAAATGATATGGTCCGAAGAAAAAAGTTTGTGAAACTTGATACGCGTTTTTCTCAAAATCACTTTTTTTAAATTCGTGCAGACTCGTAGCTCCGACAATTTTTAGCCGATTGACTTCAAATAGCAACTGTTACTTCTTAGATAGATTTTCTAGCGAAGTACACACGATTTTTACGGTCGATTATTAGCGACGGTTTTTATAAACGAAGTAAGGCCGTTTTTTCGTTAAAAATGCGACTTTTTAAAAAATGGTACCCAATTTCCCAAAATCAATATTTTATAATAATCGTGTGCACTTCGCTAGCGGAACTCATGTGGATGACGATTTTTTTTTCTAGGTCATCATTCGCGTCTCCAATGAGTCCACGAGGGCCTCAAGAAGGGCGTTCTCTATCTACTGGCCACTGGGCCGTCATTTTGTATTTTTTGGAAAATAAAAAATTGATTTGAGTATCTACAGACGTGTAAACAAACCCTCCAATCCTCATTTAGATGGCTTCATTCGTATTTTAAAAAAATACCAAAAAAACCTTGTTCTCGATCATCCAATGGTATATAATGCCTTAAGGGGTAAAAAAATTGTAAAATGTTCAGTAACGATAAAGAAATAAAGAAACATTGTCCGTGTCCTTTTCGGAAGAGGACAATGTTTCATACAGTCACTGATATGTATGATAAACACCGTTTTTTGCAATCTCGATTTATTGTGTAGTTTTTCTGAAAAAAAATCCCCAAAAAGCCTATTTTTTCGGCCTCTAGAATGGCCTAACCCCTTAAGGATGGCGCTGGGTGCCTGCACACCCAGTTGGCTCTCAACGGGTTAAGTAGTCCTGAGCCTTTGATTAGCGACCAAGGATGGAGTTCTTCTGTAGCTTTACAATTTAACGGGTTTTCTCCCTTTAGACGCTCAAAAAGGCTGTTTCGATGAATTTTTTCGAAAGGTTTATATTGTAGACATTGATATAAAAGTTGTGAAACTTAATATGTACAATTTTTAAATACATTAAAAAAAAATGTTAATGTATTTATGTAACTCAAACAAACTTTAAACGCATTTTTCTCGACACAATGTTTTTCAACGGCTTATTGATAAAATCTTCGAAACTACTGAACCGATCCTTAAGGCATGTTAACCATATACTCTTTACAATTATAGCTATAGCGCATATCAACGATTTTTCAAATTTTCATATTTACTAATTTTTTTGCCAAAAACGGTGAAAAAACCCGTTTTTTGTGCTTTCGAAAACGTCCGCCATTTTGTTATTTTTGCATATATCAAAATTCGTTTGACATGCGCTATAACCATTAACGTACTGAATCTAAAGCGGTTAGATTTTTTGTTTCGGATGATCCATCTCCGAGATTTCATCAACAGCGCAGACCTACAATTTTCTTAGGACATTTTTTTCACTACCATTTTCGTTTATAAATAGTGACTTAAATAGATAAACAAAAATGTAATATGTAATTCGAAAGTGTATTTATGAAGTGTAACAACTTTTACATCAATATCTATAATATAAACCTATCAAAAAAATTCACGAAAATATCCTTTTTCATACACTAAATATATCTATTTTTTAGTTCAACAGATTATAAATAAAAGCTTGTTTTTACAAAGATTTCCCGTTTACTTTTTTCAACTGTTGTCGAAACAGTTCCCGATCAAGAAAAAAAATCTGACTTTGATTTTCAAGTAGCTCCCGTTGTTTAAATGATCCCAAAACTTGTTCTTCTATCAATAAACTTGCTTTTTCGATGTTTTCTGAAATTTATTAATCATAATGTCCGATTAACTGGATCATCAAGTATACATGTATATTGTGACTATTGTTCTTATCACCGTACGTATCAGAATTTGTTTCGCATTCACTGGCCCCACTCGCCTGTCCGTTGCTCCCATTGTAATTAGTAATTGTCGCGTTTCTGCACGTTGTGTTTACACACACATACGCTGATGTATGATGCACTCGTCCCCGGCAAAACAGAGGTACTCTCCCGCAGCGGAAAATCGAAATTTCCACTCCCTCTCGCAATAATGGAACGGGCACCTAACTATATAGCGCTCGATCCTCGTTGTTTCACTGTATTTCGCGAAGGGACGACCGCTTCGTAGTCTACTACGGTGATGTATTACGGTAAACGTACTGCACGGGGCATTGCACGCAGAGTGAGCCGCTTCATTTTCGCCGGGCGAGCCGTTATCCGAGGGCTCGTGAAATATACGTGGAAGTGCGGTTGTTTTGCGACGGTTGCGTGAACCATGGGTAGCAGCTTTCGTCTGGGCCAATACTCGGATGGGTGACCGCGCACCGGCTTATGCCTCGTCTAGCGGAAGGCCGTTTCGCCGAGTTTCCGATCGTAACGCAACGGAAACTCGCTGACAATATTACTGCCCTTATCGACACGGGTTTTGCACAGTTTCCCTGTGCCCTCGTGTGACAGCAATATAACAGTGCATTACTAGCGAGTAGGAAGGAACGTTGAGAGTAAAAATACTTTCTTTTTATAATGCTAAATAGCCGTGAACCTATTTACGAAAAAATCAAAACTATTTTTTGGCCAATTTGGCAACCGAAATGGCGAGAAAGCGGGAAAAAAGCTGCGCGTTTTTAAGGGGTTTTCTCACTTTAGACGCTAAAAAGGCTATTTTCATGAATTTTTCGATAGGTTTATGTTATAGATATTGATATTAAAATTGTTACACATAATAAATACATTTTAAAAACATTTTGTATGTATTTATGTGACCCAAACAAACTTAAAAACCCGTTTTTCTCGAAACAATGTTTTTTGAGGGCTTGTTGGTAAAATCTTCGAAAGTACTGAACCGATCCTTATGAAATTTTAACCGCTTTTTTCTATACAACTATAGCTATAGCGCATGTCAAGGATTTTTTAAAATTATTATATTTAGTATTTTTCGCCAAACACGGTGAAAAAAAATGTTTTTTCGTAAAATGTCCGCCATTTTGTTATTTTTGCATATATCAAAAATCGTGTGTCAGTGAAGTTAACAGAGCATTTGCCAGCAGATCAAAGTTAAGTGAGAGTTCTCTTCGCATGGAGTCGAGTTCTATAATTCCTGATGGTTTTTATAAATAGTTCTGGTGATTTTGGAAAAAAAGGTGATTGAAAGAATGAACTGCTAACTTCCCGTAGCAGATCAATTTTCAGAAAATCATACATTACCGGGAGTTCTTTGCACATGGGGCTAAGTTCTATAGTTCCTGATAGTTTTTAGCAACAGTTCTGGTGATTTAACCAAAAAAAAAGTGACCGATTTTTTTTTGTTGTGTTACTTCCTATAGATATATGCTGATAAATAGGCGGGAGTTCTGGGTGCTTTTTGTGCGATATATTATAGTTTCGGTATTGTTTGATGTATTTGAGAATAGTTCTGATTTCCAGCTATTTTGAAATGATTATTAAAAATGTTTATCAGTATCTCAACTATACAAGTGTGCTCTGCTGATTGATAATTGATTGAATTGATTTTTGTGTAAAATATTATAGTTTTGATATTCTTTGATGTATTTAGAAATAGTTCTGGCTTCCAGCTATTTTTAATTAATTGTACAAAATGTTTATTAATATCCCAACTATACAAGAATGCTCTGCTGATGGATAGGCGTTAGTTCCAGGTGCTTTTTGTGAGAGATATTATAGTTTCGGTATTGTTTGATGTATTTGAGAATAGTCCGTGGTGATTGCCTCTAACATGGTTCTGGAGTTCTATGTATTATTCATCAATAGTCCTCTTGTTAGTAATGAATTTTACTTTTGTATGGGGGGGGGGGGCAACTTCACAAACTTTAGTCGAGTGTAGCGTTGTAAATATTTATCCGATGAGAATTTTTTTTAAAGATATTCAACAGGACTCTTGAGAGGGCAACCATAACTGCGAAAAAAAAAACATTTTTCCGAAACAAAATTTGGCTCCACTCAAAGCATTCCATTGGGCCACCCATCTACTGCTCAGTCGAAGAAAAAAAAAAAGAAGATCCGATCTGGTTGCATCTCACATAGTTCTAGAGTTCTATATACTTTGTATTGATAATTCAGTTATTAAGTAACGATTTTTTTGCGTGCGGGGGGGGGCGGGGCAACTTCACTAAATTTAATCGAGTGTACCGTTGTACACGCTTGCGGGGGCAACCAGAACTCCAAAAAAAAAATTATTTTTCCAAAAGAGAAATTTGGGTCCACTCAAAGTATTCCCTCGCGCCATCCATCTACTGTTCAGTCGAAGGACAAAAAAATCCGTTTTGGTTACCGCTCACATAGTTCTGGAGTTCTGTGTACTTTTTATTGACAGTCCTGTTGTTAGTAACGATTTTTTTGTGAGGGGGGGGGCTAGCTTCATAAAATTTACTCGAGTGAACCGTTGTAAATATTTGTCTGACGAGGAAAAGTTGTAAAAATATTTAACAGAACTCTTGCGGGGGCAACCAGAACTCCAAGAAAAAAATCCGTCTTTTTTGTATAATCACCAGAACTATTGCTCAAAACTATCATGAACTATAGAACTTAGCCGCATGTATGAAGAACTCGCGGTAATTTTCGGTTTTCTCTAAAATGATCTGCTACGGGAAGTTAGCAGATCATTTTTTCAATCACCTTTTTTTCTCCGTAATCACCAGAACTATTTCTAAAAACCATCAGGAATTATAGAACTCGACTGCATGCGAAGAGAACTCCCACTGAATTTTGATCTGCTGGCAAATGCTCTGCTAGCTTTACTGGCACAAAAATCGTATAATGTGCACTATAGCCATTACCATATTGAATCTATAAAACCGTTTATTTTTTTTATTTCGTATAATCCACCTCCGAAATTTCATCATCAGCGTAGACCTCCAATTTTTTTAGGACATTTTTTTAACTACCATTTTCGTCTATAAATAGTGACTTAAATAAATAAATATTTTTTTTGTGTATTTCGAAAGTGAATTATTAAGTGTTACAGGTTTTATATCAATATCTATAATATAAAACTATCAAAAAAATTCATGAAAATAGACTTTTTTAAGCGTCTAAAGTGAGAAGACCCCTTAACCCCTCCGTTGGCATTGACGCAATAGTGCGTCAACCTTTATTTCCCTATTTAACTTGCTCTGATTTGAAATCGGTGCCTCACTCGGAGGTTTTTGGGCTCGCTGAATCTGAATTTGAAGTTAAAATTTGAAAATTCAAAATAGCGGCGCCAATATGGCGGACAAAAATTAAAAAACTTTACTCGATTTAGATGAAAATTAGTACTCCGTCATTTTTGAGGCCGCTTATTACGAATCTGAACTTTAAATTTGAGAATTCAAAATGGCGGCACTAGAATGGCGAGCCGATATTGAAAATTTTACTCGAATCAATCTGTGTTATTTGTATTTTCATTCGCCATATTTGTTTGTCATTGTGAATTCCTCAATTTTGAGTTCAGATTCGTAATCAGCACGCTCAAAAACCCCAGAGTGCAAGTTTTTAGGATAAAAAGTGTTCCTGTCATTTCGGGCACTTTTTGTCGAATTCTCTCTACCAACGAAGGGGTTAAGAGGTTAGCATGAGATTGAAGTTTCTAGAGTTTCTAGCACGATTTTTGATTGCACAGTTTTAGGGCTTAGAGTCTGGGCTTTAATTTACAAGAAAGATTTCGTAAAAATTCTCGATATTGAGTGAGTTCTGATGATTTTTGTGGAAGGTCAGATCACCCAAAACCGTTTCATGAAACGGTGTAAGTCGTATCTCAAAATTGATTCGTCTGTTTCACTTCAAATTTGGTCAAAGCATAGTTTATAACATTTTATATCCCATGACTGGGTCATTTTTCTATGTTTATTCATTTTTTAAGAACAAATTATTCAAAAAAATGTCTCTTAGTGAAAAATGAAACTTCTTCATCTACATCTTGCCATTTCCATACTTTTCGAAATTTCGGAAACGTATTCGATCATACGAAAGTTTATTGACTATACTAAAAGTAGATTCGCCAATTTTTCAGTTCAGATGAACCTAGTCGTCAGAATCACCTACACAGATAGGCCATGCTTGGCAGATCTTTCTTTAAATCGTAACAACTTTATTGTGTATCAATGTTTTTAAATTTAAAAAACCCCAAACTTGGCAAGACTAAAAAGCTGTTTCAAGAAGTTTCGAGTAGTCGGCCATTTTATACATTGAAAAAAAATATATATTTTTTCTAACAGCTTGATATTCATACTAAATAGATGTGTAATTAATTTCATGAATAAATCACTTTTTCATACGAAACAAAAAATTATTAAATTCGCATATGATTTTATACCCGTTACTGTGGCCTGAGGCCTTAATTTCTATACTTCATTTCCACCAACATCTTAGGAAAGCTCGTTGACAAGCGAAACTTGCCACCTGGCAAAAGCAAAAGGCATCCTTTGGTGTTGGCAAAAATGGGGCACTTCCGGCAAAAAAGCACATCGGCTGATGTAGAAAGTCCCATAGAAGTGATAGCATGCCCTGTATTGTCGGGAGAACGAAGAGGACATGATGAAAAAGGGAGAGAGAGAAAGAGAGAGAGAGAGAGAGATGCGATATCCCATGCGCTATGGTTATACAGCATTACCGACCGTGCTCGGTCGTACGTATCGAACATTTCTGTTCTGTTGATGTTACATAGAGAAAGTATACAGTATATACACTAGTTCCCTTCACCGCTGTCGCTTCGCCCGTCTGTCTCCCGTCACTCTTCCTCTTTTTCCGCAAATCCACCCTCGCAGCTACCAGGATAGCTCGACCCGACAAATAAAACGAATCCGTACAGCCCAATGATCGACGAAAATCCCATTTCAGCTATTTATGACGAAGGGAGATCGTAATGGAAAAGAATACACCCATGTTCTCATGTGCTCATGTTCCGACACTATGTACGATTATAGTATACACATAATCAGGTGAGGAAAGTGAAAATTCGCTTAATTGTGCCATTTTCATTATTGACATTGTTGTTGTTGTTTTTTTAATTAGAAAGAAAACTGTCCGAGAGGTTAATATTTTTAGCCCCATTAAAGAAATTCTACACGAATTGAAGTATCGTCAAAACACAACGATACGAAGGCCCATAATATTCTTTGAGTAGAAAGTACTCAAGTCATACTTGAAAATAATATTATGGGGTCCGCATAAGCTTGAGGCCCAAAAAGGGCGTTTTTCAATATTTTTTATTTGATTTTTTATCATTTTTTTGAAGTTTCATTTATTTATTGAAAAAAATTGATAAACAATAAAGTGATTCTGATTTTTGAAAAAGTGCCACCGCCGCGTATGATCAATCGGTGTAGGTGGCTCTGGCAACTAGGGTCATTAGAAATAGAAAATTAAAAAGTGGACTTTTAGTAAAATGATGGAACTTTTATATGAATGAATACTGTTTCGGAATTTCGAAAAATGCGAAAATGGCCAGCTGTAGAAGAAAATTCCGAAGTTTCGAAAATTGCACCATTTTGAGTACTGGCGTTGTTGTTTTTTTAATTGAAAAGAAAACTGTCAAGAAGGACAACATTTTTAGCCCCATTAAAGAAATTCCATGTGGATAAAGTATCATCAAAACACAACGATACAAAAGTTCGATATATTCTCTGAGTAGGTTCATACTTGAAAAGAATATTAATGCGAAGTAGAAGATGTACAACGTGACATATGAGTGCGAGAGAGATAGCTGAAATTTTCGAGCAGAGATTCTCCAGAGATGAATATTATTTAGGGCAAAAGGAAATCATCAAGCTCTGCGTCAGGAAATTCTCCAGAGCCTTTGTTTTTCTTTGTTTTCCTAAAGACTCCTTTGTTTTTCCTAAAAAATTTAACCATTTATGAGAAATTTGGGTTGGAAAATTTGTGAGGTTACGTTGACTTTGTACGTGCCCTTAACGGGTCTCCAAAAGGCCCAAAAAAGGTCGTTTTTCAATATATTTTTCTGGTACGAGTATTAAAATGATGCGGTCGAGATTTTACACACGATTGATACATAATATAGCCAAGTTAACATTTTGTATTGAAGAAAATTAATAAACTATGAAGTTATTATTATTTAAAAATGTACCGTCGTTGCGGCATGGCTAATTAGTGTGGGTGGCTCTGGCAACTAGGGCGATCAAAAAAAGTCGACTTTTAGTATAATAGTAAAACTTTTGCATGAACGGTTACTATTTTGGAATTTAAAAAATTACGCATATGGCGAGTTGTAGAAAAAAAAAGTTCGCCGTAGCGTAATAGGCAAACTGGCCCTTCACAAAAATCGTCGTAGCTGGTTAAATTTTCCGAATTTTTACAAAATCTTTAGTGCAAATTGAAGTTCAGACCCTAGGCTATAAGACCAAGCAATAAAGAAATTGTATTTTTGAAATTTCAAGCTTATGCAGACCCCTTAAAGAGCTATACTTATATTATTACAATGATGTCAATAATATCTCAATCTATAAATTTATAACATAAATTATATATAAATACAAAAGAATAAACATAAATACATAATAATAGAATAAATAATACTTTAATCTATAAATATATCAAGTGCATATATTCTCCATATTCTGTTGGAATCAACTGTTAATCGAGACAATATTCGAATTGTTCAACCGTTTGCCAAAATGTATATGATCGAGCTTTTTCTCTCGTCGGGCTGGTATATTTGATTCGATATTATTTTTATTATGATGCCCGACTTTTTCAAGCGTACAATAACCATCGATGCATATTTTATTGGAACTATTTATCTACGATGGAAAGAATCGAGCAATATATATATATATATATATATATATATATATATTATATATATATACAATATATATGTATATATATTGATGGACGTCGCAAAGTACCTCTATAGTAATACATTTCATTTGGATTATCCCTTGTTCCTCGAGTAACGGGGATAGAGTCGTGATCCGAGATACGATTTCAAAGGGATCAAAAAACCAATAAACCTCCAACTTTCCTCGTCACTCGTTGGTGCTCAAAAATGCGATTGCATGAACTCGATTTGTTCAGTATTTTTTTCAGACTTTGTCTTTCATTCTACCTGGTGATTTGTAAAGTCTGACGAATTCAACAGCGCATTGAAACCGTATAAACGGGATGAGTACGACCCTACTGTAAGTCCATTCTTCGATAATTTTCATTTCTTATAAGCATAGGACTTCTATTATTCATTAATTTATTGAACTCGCAACTACAACAAACTCAAGCCAAAACTAAAAGCTTCCAATAACATTTTCAAATCGTGAAAAGTCCGAAAGCAAAATGTACGTCATAGTATTTGAAGCACTAAAAGATTGGCCACGTATTTTACGACCCGTTTTTTTTCCACTCCGAACAAGCTCTGGAATTAACTGCTGTCACGGTTCATATACCTTGGATATTGCTTTTTTTTCACGTGTTTTACACAGGGTATAGAGAAATATGAGATTTCGAAAAACATCGACGATTCATTTCACGCAAAAAATGCATTCTGGTTTGCGTCCAACGATTCCAGGAAAAAATAAAAGAGTCGGCGTTCCGCCATCGGCGATAAAATACAAAGAATGTTTTTTTTTCAATTAAATAACTCGCTTTTCGATGTGTATTGGCCGAATGTATGCTTTGTCAGCGGAACAAAAGCGAGAGAGCAAACAGTAACGAGATACACTCTGTGGTTCTCTTCCCATCGCTGCATGGACACCGTACCGTGTTCACGATTGAAAAAAAAAAAAAAACATTTACTTTCCAACAAGGACATTACACGAAGTGAATTTTTCCGTTTCGCGTGGAATATTTGGCGAGTATAGTGCAACGGAAAATCAATTTTCTCGAATACAATTACTTGTGCAAACACTTGATAAAAAGCGTTTGAACGAGGGACCTGAAAAGTGTCGACGAAACAAGTGGTCGATGACCGACAATAGGCGCTGTCTGCGATCTCCCGTGTCTGGGAGCGTTGGCCAGGGTTGATACTCGGATGGGTGACCGCTTGCCCGTGCGCTGACTCACGTGCCCACCACTGACAAGGAAAGGTTGCGAGGTTGATCTCTCCGATTTCCATGAAATTTGGTATGCTTGTAGAATGGGTAAAAATAGGCGACACGTATTTTTTTATATCTGCGGAACCCGATTTTTAAGGGGTGAAACGCACCCTCGAAAATAGGGGTGTTTTTCGTTTTTCTTCGATAGCGTTATCGGTCTCATGTCCAATATATACTGCACGAACAATTAAACATTGTTGCAATTTGAAATTTTTTCATATCTCGTACCGTTAAAACGTGATCAACGAAAAACACACCAATTTGCGAGGGTGCGTTTCAACTCTTAAAAATCGGGTTCCGCGGATATGAAAAAATACGTGTTGATCTCTCCGATTTCGATGAAATTTGGCATGCTTGTAGACTGTGTAAAAATAGGCGACACGTATTTTTTTATATCTGCGGCACCCGATTTTTAAGGGGTGAAACGCACCCCCGAACATAGGGGTGTATTTCGTTTTTCGTCGATAGCGTTATCGGTCTCATCTCCAATGTATAGTCAACGAACAATTAAACATTGTTGCAATTTGAAATTTTGCAACCCACCCTATTCTCGAGGGTACGTTTCAACCCTTAAAATTCGGGTTAAGTGAGAAGCAGTTACCCAATTCGCAATCCCCAAAAGTCTTGGCGCCTCTCGCGACCTAAGTCAGAAGCTTTACTAAAGGGTGTCTCAAAATGACTTGACATTTTATTTTAGTAATAAAACGGGATAAAGTTCCGAAAAGGATTTATCTCCAATATGTCAAATTTGATTGTCAAGGTCAAAATTCACAAAAACTGCTTTTTTTAAGTTTTTTTTATTTTATTGTAATAAATGTTGATCTTGGAAAAAAATATTTCCTGCAAAAGTTGCAGCCCATAAAACGTTTGATCTTTTATGTCCCATACAAGTTTTGTCCAAAACCAATCTGTTTCGAGAAAATGGGATAATGCTCCAAAAAGTACGTTTTCCTAAACAGCACACAACACACAACACACAACAAACAAACCCAAAGTGCGTAAGTAGATAATATCGAAACTAACAGAGTTTAGCAAAATGTTCGGAGCATTATCCCATTTTTCTCGAAACAGAATGGTTTTGGAGAAATATTGTATAGAACATAAAGGGTCAATCTTTTTATATGCTACAACTTTTGTGGGCAATATTTTTCTCTACGATCAACATCTATCAAAATAACGTAGAAAAACTTTTTAAAAATCAGTTTCTGTGAGTTTTGACGTTGAAAATAAAATTTGCCGGTATTTTCACTATCTTTTTCGTACTCAGCGAGTCAAAATACACGAGTACAGGAAATTCCAAATTAATTGGATGTATGTCTTTTTGGAACTACAGCCGTAGCATGTATTATTTATACGAAAAGAATGAATGTTTTTGTTTTAATATAAGAGGCAAACATGGAGGTTATGTGTGGAACACAATATCCAATAAGTGGCGTAAAGGGGGTGAAAATCGCAAATTCAAACCCAGTAAGATACAGGCGCTTCTATCGGCACAGATTCTCCGCAGTTTCCCTGTGCCCTCCTGCAAATGCGAAACACGATAGGGCGTTAGGACAAAGTTTGGCTGCGGGCGAACATAGTAAAGTTCGGGGCGAGAGTGAAAGATCAAGGAGCTTGGAAAAATGAGCAAGAAAATAAGTGTTCGATGAAACTCGTTGCGCAAGAACAATAGAACGACGGTATCCCGTAAAATAGCTCGAGCATTTTTCCTGAGAGAAGCTTGTTTTGGCTCCGTAATTGTAAAAATGTGAGAACAAAAGAATTGACTGATAGACAGGAAGGAAAGAGAACGAACGCGTTCAGAGGGATTTTCGCCTCAAGGGAAAATTGGCGTCGGGATTTCGCACATGGCGAAAAAGGGATGAGAGAACGGCGGAAGTTTCGATCTCATTGCGGTGTACAGTTTTATATATACGCGAGTATTAATGGGACGTGACGTAATGGGGGTTGAGGGACGGCAAAAGGGTTTTTGCTTCTACACAAGTATAATGGAAAGGGGCGAAACGTTTTTGCGGGGGCGTTTCATTATCGCGAGTTTCTCTCTCTCTTTCTCTCTCTCTCTCTCTCTCTCTCTCTCTCTCTCTCTCTCTCTCTCTCTCTCTCTCTCTCTCTCTCTCTCTCTCTCTCTCCGCTCTCTCCCTTTATGTGATGACGGATTATGTTGTACATAAGTTTGCGATCCAATGCACCAATTATGCGACACAAAGTGTGCTACCAAAGTCACGAGTTGAGGGGTCTGCAGTAACTTGACGTTTTTAAAATACTTTTTTTATTCCATGGGGTTATAGCTCACGCTTGTAAGTTTCATGTGCAAAAAAGATTTCGTAAAAATGGCATAAGTTGACCGAGTTGTGGCAATTTTGTGAAAAGTTAGATCGCTACCCACTCTGCTGTCGATCAACCCTTCTTTCCTTTGCGTTTTCTCGAAATTATATATTATGAAACGGTCTAAGTCGTAACTCAAAATATATTCGTCCAATTCACTTTAAATTCGGACAGAGCATAGTTTATATCGTCTTCTATCGTGTGGCCGCATGGTTTTTTTATATGCACATCCATTTGTTAATAACAATTTATTGGAACTGCTTCTTCGAAAATCGAACTTTTTCTGCCGGTTGAAATTCTCGTAATTTTTAAAATTTCAAAAAAGTATCTGGTCATAAGAATGTCATGTTATTATACTAAAAGTACATTTTTTATTCTTCATTTCACATCACTCTGGTTGCCAGAATCACCTACACTTATTGGCCATGCAGCAATAGTGGGACATTGTTTTCAATAATAACTTTGTTGTTTATCAATATTTTTAAACGAAAAAAGAATTGAATTACGGCAAGACTACCGTAAAATGGGGTTACTTTGAATAAGTTTTGTAAGTTTTTTGTACGTAAATTTTTTTTAACATCGTAAGTTCCCAATTTTTTGCTCCAATAGAACAATGTGTTTTTTGGCTATCAAATGTATTAGAAAGTCAATCCCCCCTACAATTTTATATATATTTATTTTGTCAAAGTATCCGCGAGTATGGTATTTCTTTGACAGGACATTGAAATGCAACTTATGTCAAAGATTAAGCGTTACTCTGACATCATTTTGATTTTAAACAATTAATATTTTATGCATTATATGCATATGGAATTGAATGAAAAACAACGATTTTTTACAATAAAATTGTCATCTTTATTTAGGGGTTAGACCACTCTAGAATTTCCGAAAAATCGATTTTTTTTTCATCGAGCAGAAAAGAAACGCAAGAGCAGGACGATAATCTGGAAGACCAATAGTATGGTGCAGGCATCGCAGATTGAAGGTATTGCAAAATTATTTATGGTTTTCTACTACTCAAAACTTCGTTGTAGTTTTTCTTAAAAAAAAAATCCCCAAAAAGCCGATTTTTCGGCCTCTAGAGTGGCCTAAGGCCTTAAGGAAACATTTTACAAAACAAAGTCAAGTGCCTAGAGTACTTATATGGGCGCTTTATCAGTTTTGCAATTATCATTGAGATTAAAATGAACTTGAGAAACATTACAATCAACTTTAGCAACATGATAATAAACTTCAACAACAAATTTGAGCAACAATAACAGTATTTTGACGCTCTGGTAAAGTAGCCCCAAAAACTGTCAAAGTTACCCTCAATGTCAATTTAACCCCGTTTTACGGTATATATTAATCGTGTGTGCAATCCCGACCTCGTCATCGCAATACCATCACCAGAAGAAAATATTGAATACCAACCTGCTTTTTGCAGTCCAGGGTTGTGGAGTCCCTCTAAAAGGGCGTATCGATTGTGCGCAAACAAAAGACCCGAGATTTTTTGGGGTTACGCGATCGAGGGTGTTAGGTTCTTGAATCAACTACATGTATACACGAGTATATTACGAAGAGTAGTGAAGAAAGCGAGGGAGTCACAAAGACCTCAAAAGAAAGAGACCGGCGACAAAATCAGGGAGGAGCGGGAGGGTGAAACCGTTTCGAATGGAATTCGAGAGAAACGCGATGAAGGAAGAAAACAGGGGAAAAAACAAAGCCAAAGAGGCTGAGAGATTGTGGAAAAACGCTGAGGAAATCCGTATATGTGATTTCGCTGGTCGAAGTCAGACGACGTTTCAGAAGAGGACGTGTTTGCGTCAGAGTTCTCTCTCTCTCTCCTCCTTGCCTGAATGTCCCTTTCAGTCCCGAGGGAGCGACACTCAACGAGGAAAAGTTTAGGAAAAAGAGAGTGGTTCCCAGAAAATCTATATATATTAATATATATATATATACGTTGTATGAACCGACGTTGTGGAAATGCGGTCAGCGTGTGGCTGCGGCGATCTCCCACGTCAAGCAGCGTTGGTCTGAGCCAGTATTTGGAGCGGTGACCGATTAGCCTCATACTGGCATGCACACTGACTACCGAGCGAGTAAACTCACAAGGAACATCACTTAAGGCCTGAGGCCACAGTAACGGGTATAAAATCATGTGCGAATTTAACAATTTTTTTAAATATGAAAAAGTGATTCCCTCATAAAATTAATTACACATCTATTTAGTATGAATATCAAGCTGTTAGAATTTTTGTATCGATCTAAAAAATGACCGACTACTCGGAACTTCTCGAAACGGCTTTTTTCCAATTGGCGTGACAAATAACTGCAACAATTTTCACTCGATTTACTTCAAATATAAAAATTATGTTCCTAATTGGATTTTGCAGAAAAGTACGTACGGAATTTCTGATTAATCGAAAACTTTTCATTTTATGAGC
Organism: Ophion obscuratus; assembly: GCA_964007375.1. Taxonomy (NCBI): domain Eukaryota; kingdom Metazoa; phylum Arthropoda; class Insecta; order Hymenoptera; family Ichneumonidae; genus Ophion; species Ophion obscuratus. The sequence continues at coordinate 31,554,135 of OZ023318.1, read as the reverse complement.
AGTTTATGAGCAGTTGTAACGAAATTTTTCTCTGAAAATTAATTTCTTAAGTTCAAATACCTACAAATTTTGAATAAAACAATATTTTTTAAATTCCTTACGTACTTCTCTAGGTATTCTAATGTAGATTGACGAGAATTTTTGTTTTTTGTTCTGGGTCAAAAATTGTGGATGCGAAATGTCACGCCGCGGAGCGCCTAAACAAAAGATGACAAAAGAAAATATTAGTAGTCGGCCATTTAGTATATCGAAAAAAATATATATATATTTTCTAACAGCTTGATATTCATACTAAATAGGTAGATGTGTAATTAATTTGATGAGTGAATCACTTTTTAATATGAAAAAAATTGTTACATTCGCACATGATTTTATACCCATTACGTGGCCTAAGGCCTTAAGGTAGTACGAGGGCGCGCTCTTGATTTCTATAGATTTATTTTAAATTTGAACCAGACCTTGTTCATATTATTATGCATGTTTGAGTGAAATTTCAGAACAATCGACTATTTAGATTGGGACATAATCAGTTTCAAAATTGCAACTTTTAACACTGCAGGGTCTGCATTAAAATTTAGACAGAGTAATTTTCCGTAAAAAATGTTTTTCCCCTATAATAAGAAGACATTTGATAACACCGCATATTTAAAATAATACTGCAACACAAGTTTTTATTTGGAAGTAATTTTTAATCGAACAAAGTTTTACATTAGTTATGCATAAACGAACCCTTTTATTTGTTAATGAAGATAACACAATCAATGTAAAATAATTATGTTTACAATGCAAATATTGTTTTATGATAAAAGTTTTTAACTTGAGAAACACGATAATATTTATTTTCTCAAAATATTGGAAATTATTGTTCTGCGATGTTGCCACATGTCTTCTTATTATAGGGGACAAATATTTTTTACAAAGAATTATTCTGTCTTTACTGAACGTTTTTAGCAAAATTACATAGTAAAGGCAATCCAAACTTTTTTCACTCGTTCCCTAAATAGTTTGCTATAAAAACAATTTTTTTTCAAAATTCAAAACACAGTGAACGGTACGACCAATTATGTGACCTGACTTTCGGCCAATGCAGACCCTGCAGTGTTAAAAGTTGCAATTTTAAAACCCACGATCTTCCAATCCAAATAGCCGACTGTTCTGAAATTTCACTCAAACATGCATAATGATATGAAAAATGGCTGGTTAATATTTGAACAAAATCTATAGAAATCAAGAGCGCGCGCTCGTTCTACCTTAAGTGTAAGCCGTCAATTTTGTTGAAACTCATATATCTGATAAAGCATTGAAAACTATTAGACACGTATTTTTTTTTTATCGGCGGAAAAACGGTTTTAAGAGGGATAACCACCCCCGCAAGAAAAAAATTTAGATGATAACAAAAATGAAGAAATAAAAGAAAAGAATGTTTGTTGCATTCCAACGATGCGAACTGCAACATTGTTCCTTCTTTTAAATTTTGGAAATTACGAAAACGGCAAGCTGTAGGCAAAAAAGCGATTCTCGACCAAAGAAAAAATCCTAAGGGGCATGGAATTAAAAAAAAATCGATTTTTGGTTTATTTCATTTTCTTATTGCGTAGAGCCTTAACTTTGATTTGGTTACAAGATTTTGTAAAAATTCAAAAAATTCACCGAGTTATGACGATTTTGGTGGAGCAGGGCAGAAAGTCCACGTGCGTTACGGCTCTAGCGCTGCGCGGTGCTATGTATGGTTTCTAAGGCCATTGACATTGCTTTGTCCAACCAGGCTGTTTGATTGTCATGCAGTGCAGGAATCGCAGATTGAAGGTACGAAAAATAATTGTGATTTTATCTCAAGCAAGTAGTCCATACTCCAAGGCACTTTCTTGCAATTCAATTTCTCAAATAACAATTGGGACGAAAGAGTGCATTTCACAGATAGCCATTTTTAATAAAAGGTGTTCAATTTTTTTACTAGCTTCATTAGTAATAGAGATATAAGCGACGGGAAATTAATCGCATCACCTCTCAGTCATCGATTCGTCTCTTTCGCTCATCGTTCCGTCTCTCTCATAAAAATGTTCCTTGTTCATATCTCCATTACCAATGGAGCTAGCAAAAAATGAAAGTGAATTTTCTCATTGTTAATTCCAAAAAAAACATCTTTTATTTGAAACGTTTTATCTACAAAATGCACTTTTTCGTCACAATCGTCATTATCACAATTAAATTGTTGATAGGGAAAAAAACTATTCTAGAACAAAATAAATGTCCTATTCGTATTGCACGCACCCGGAACCATAAAGAACCACCAAAAATATTGAGCAGACCCAAACATTTATACGAAAATTGTATACGGCAAAAGTGAATTTAGTATGCTTTTCTTCTCTCGCGTTCATCTTGAAAGTATACTTTACAATTTAGTGTACGTCATATCTCAAAACCTAATCGTCTGATGTACTTTAAATTTTTACTGAACATATTTTATAACATATTCAATCAACAGACCGGATGATTTTTTCATATGTTCCTCTGTTTGTCAATAACAAACGTTTAAAGTCGTTATTTTTTGTCAAAAATCGACATTTTTTCAAAACAGTGCAATTTATGCAAAGTTTTAAATTTCGAAAAATTATGCGGCAGGTTTGTGGCTTCATCATTGTACTAACAGTATATTTTTCCATTTTTTGCTTTAGATGAATCTAGTTACCGGAATCATGTACGCGACCGAGCCGTGCAGAAGCTACAGTCCTAAGATTAAATGACAATAATTGCGTTGTTTATATATATTTTGCAATAAAAAACAACGGTGACATGTCAAGACTATGTACTATCTGTGTGCGAAATATTGACCTTATCGTCCCAGTACCTGAGACGAAAAAACATATTGAAAATCAATCTGTTTTTTACCTTCGAGGTTATGCATACCCCTTAATCGTTTTCTACTAACGAAATAAAAATCTAAAAAATCATCCATGAACCCAGGATCAAAAATGTTATAAGCTATGCTCTGTCCGGTATTGAAAGGAGTCGGAGGAATAGATTTTGAGATACGGCTTACACGGTTTCAAAACATAGTTTCGGGTAAAACGCAAAAGCGCAGTGCGCGACCGACCCTTTGCTAAAAACGTCATAATTCGGTTATTTTTTTTTTTTGATTTTTACAAATTCCTTGTTGCGAATTGAAGTTAAGGGGCTAGACCAATATGGACGCTGAAAATTTGGGGATTTTCGGGAATTTTTTCGAAGAAAAGTACTTAATTAAATGTTTCGGGAAATTAAGAATATATTTGGCTATATTTGACCTATGTTACATAATTTTTTCATAGAAAAATATTTAGATCCAAGCGACTTATGCGCTGCCTTCGAAGGCGCCAAAAAAAAGTTCCTCCACTGCTGACATGATTCCGGCCGATTGAGTAGCTGAAACCGAAAAAGGAAAAAATTCTTTAAACTGGAAGGTACTTCCTGTACAATGACGTAAGATTTTCGAAAAATATCAAAATTAAACAAAATGGCGTAGACATGACAAAAGTCTGTTTTCTTGCCTATAAAATGGTCGTTTTTTTCAATGCCAAATCGTCAATTTTCATCCAATCAAAAATATCCTACTGTAAAGTAAATACATTCAAGAGTACTCAGTTCAAATTTCAAGTCAATCGGATAATTGCTCTTTGAGTTACAACGTCAGCAAATTTGAAAAATCTCATTTCGAGAAAAACGCGTTTAAAGATTTAACTATCGATTTTTGCAACATAACATGATAGAGATACGACCTTGAAATTTTTACAGGATATTCTTCAAAGTATAAACTGTCGAAAAAGGCAACAAAACACGATTTTTTTTAAGTGTCACGCTGGTAAGGCCCCTTAAGGTCCTAGATTACAAAACTACATACAAAAATCGTATTCTTGGAGTTTCAAGGTCAAGCACACACCTTAAGAGGTTTCAAAATTCCACGTGAACTTCGTAACAGTATGTTCGCAGAAAATCCACCCGATCCATTCCAATCCTACAGAATTCATTTCATTGTCACGAAATTCATCCAGCATGGACATGTGCCACGAATTAACCGACCGCGATGCATTCATCAATGGCAGCATTGAGTAGCCCTGAGAAGAAGAAACAACCGACTCGACGCATAAACAGAACAGTTAACTGTCTCTTTTGAAAGGAGGTGGGAAGCGACCAGGCACACGACAGATTGCCAAAAAAAGAGGGTGAACGAAATACGAGAAGAAGCTAACCACGGATAATGCGAATAAATAATAACGCGTACCGTTGTTACGTCAAAGTGTATACCCGGATACGCGTAAAAGGATGAAATACACGGGGGCTGTTTCATTGAGGGGTGCTTCATATCGACCAGCACTTGGCTCCGCCTTCCGCCAACTCCACCGCCACCATGGAATCGCGTCGAGTTCCTTCCTCACTCCCTATACTTACCCTCTCGCGTCATCCCCCTGCCATGGGATTTTCTATTCCCTCGGTCTATTCCCGACCCGTTTTACTAGAGCATCCTTCCGCTTTATAAAATATATAGACGTATCAAATGTCTATGGATGTGTTTATATACGGCTTACGTCGACATATGTGTGAAGGGATGGACACACCTATACGCATACGGGTGCATGGAGTTTTGTGTTGAGGGGTCTGCATATGCTTAAAATGCCGAAAATATGATTTTTATTCCATAGTTTTATAGCCTAGGGTCTTTACTTCAATTTGCATCGAAGAATTTGTAGAGATTCCAAAAGTTGACTTCGGATTTGTGTTGAGGGGTCTGCATATGCGTGAAATGCCAAGAATATGATTTTTCATTGCATAGTTGTATAGCCTAGAGTCTTTACTTCAATTTTTGTCAGAGGATTTGTAGAAATCCCATTTTTTTTAAGTCCAGGCTTTACACTCGATTTTGTAGGAATTCCAAAAAATTCACCAGGGCTTTGTTGCGTTGAGGGGCCTGCATATTCTTAAAATGCCGAAAATATGATTTTTAATTCTATAGTTTTATAGCCTAGGGTCTTTACATCAATTTGTATCAGAGAATTTGTAGAAATTCCAAAAATTGACTTCGGATTTGTGTGATTGAAGGGTCGGCATATGCGTGAAATGCCAAGAATATGATTTTTCATTGCATAGTTGTATAGCCTAGAGTCTTCACTTCAATTTTTGTCGGAGGATTTGTAGAAATCCCATTTTTTTAAGTCCAGGCTTGTTTTTGTAGGAATTCCAAAAAATTCACCAGGGCTTTGTTGCGTTGAGGGGCCTGCATATGCTTAAAATGCCAAAAATATGATTTTTCATTGCATAGTTTTATAGCCTAGGGTCTTCACTTCAATTTGTGTCAAATTATTTGTAGAAATTCTAAAAAGTTGACGGTCGATTCGTGTTGATGGGTCTGCATATGCTTGAAATGCCAAAAATATTAATGTCCGTTGCATAGTTTTATAGCATAGGGTATTCACTTTAATTCGTTCCAAAGAATTTGTAAAAATTCCCATTTTTTATAGCCCAGTGCATTCGCATCAATTCGTGTCAAAGAATTTGTAGAAATTTTAAAAATTGAACTTCAATTTGTGTCGAGGGGTCTGCATATGCTTAAAATGCCAAAAAATATGATTTTTCATTGCATAGTTTTACAGCCTAGGGTCTTCACTTCAATTTGTGTCAATGAATTTGTAGAAATTCCAAAAATTGACCGACCTAAGGCGATTTTTGTAAAGGGTCAGACCGCTCACAGCGCCACGGCAAACCACCCCTGCATAGGTCGCAACCTTTTTTCTTTTGCGTTTTTCCCGAAACTACGTTTCGTGAAACGGGGTAATCCATACACTGCGACCTCTATTATCGGGACCTCCACAGATGCAACACCCCCCACTGCGTGCCGAATATCGATCGGTGTAACGCATAGTGAGGAAAGCACCAGGCCGTATCGTGAAGCTTGAAGCATGCTAGAGAAAAAGAGAGGGCTTTCAAGGGGACTGCTATCACCTACATCAGCTGCGCAGAGTCGTCTTGAGCGAATGGCACAAAACCGCTATTTGTCCAACCGTGATGTGCAGCCGGTCCCGCCCTACTGATAATAGAGATTGCGGTGTATGTCGAAATCTATTCATCCAACTCGCTTCAAATTGGGATGGAGCATAGCTTGGAGCAATGCTTTCTATCATATGACCTAATGGTTTTTTAAATATGTTTATCCATTTTTTGACAACAAATGATTAAAGTTATTTTTGTGGTCGAAAATCCAACTGTTCTTCTACAGCTTGGCGTTTTTATGAATTACAACATTTCAAAAGTACGTTTTCAAATTTTCAATTTCAGGTCACCCTGACTGCCAGAACCATCTACACCGATTCGCCATGCAGCAACGGCGCCACTTTGTTCAAATAATAATATAATGGCAAATAATATTATAAAATATTGGTGATCTTCATAGTTCACCAATATTTTTCAATAAAAAACAAACTCAAACTCGGAAAGACAATTTACTAATTTTCCGTAAAATTCGGACCTCATCCCAACACCCTCATCAGAAAAAAATATGGTAAATCGCCTATTTTGGCCCCCAGTTCATGCACACCGGTTAATACTCATTTCTAATCTGCCTTAGTGTGTCATTGTGAGTATTTGCGACCTCATATCCCTCCGACTCAAGTATCGCCCACAGTCACTCATTCCTAACGCACTATAGTGCACCGCATTTTCACGGGGGCACAGGGAAACTGTCCCTGGGCCTGGTGGTTCTATTCTCCCAATTTCATATCCGTTACCATCGGAAACTCGGCAAAACTGGCTCCCGCTGTGTATGCAGCGCCTATGCGCGGCTACGCGGTCACCCATCCGAGTACTGGCTTCGGCCACCGTCATCGACCAGTACGCACGTATTTATTTGTTTAACGAGCCGGAAACGCAAGCAAAGGTATCCAACGAATCGCTGATCGAGATTCGATCTCTATCCTTTGCTCCGCTCCAGCTCATTCACGCGATCAACACCAATAATTATAATTATAATTACAGCCACCCACTAGCAATGCACGCGGGCGTTGAATTTTGTATACACATACATTAACATATATATATATATATATATATATATATATATATATATATATATATATATATATATATATATATATATATATTAGTAGATAGAATTCTCCCCGTGTAGCACGCGATAAACCGGTTCTTCTTCTTTTCCTTTGCGGCTTTTTTTCACTTCCCTTGCACCCGAACCTCATTCGCCCTTCGTACAAGCGTATGAAAGACCCGCCAGTCGTTCTCTCTCTCTCTCTTTCTCTCTCCCTATCTCGCATCAATATATACTCGATATTCCCACTTGGACTATACCCGCGGGCAATATCAAGCTTTATCTCGCACACGATACATATAGAAGCTCGCAGAGTCGAACTCGTTTTGCCATTCGGATAATCGTATATTTATTGTCTAAAAGGCAAACGCGCCTGTCACGAACCCCGTTATTTGACGATGTTGGCCTGTGCATACACCGCTCGTTGATTACCGAGGTAGGGGGCTCAATTTCTTCTCCCACCCCGACTGTCATCGGCTCTACGAACTTTTCCCTCTATTTACAATTCTTCCAACATTCGGTGCATTTTATCTTCCACTTGCAATCTTGAAATTACCTTCGGGTTGTCCAATTTACTTTGCTTCGTTATTCGCCCAATTTCGGAGAGTTCTCATTCAACATACACCGCGAGTGGGCGAACGTTTCATCAAAATCCAAACACCCGTTCGAAATATACTGTATTCCTCACCACTTACGTTTTCCCGATGACACGTATATCGATCGAAAGAAAATCAATTGATCTATACTCACCGCTCTTCTCAATGAGCATGATATCACCGTCCCGTTTTGTCGCGGCTATGGAATTCCTCGACGTAGGAACGAGCGATAAAAAGAAACGAAATCGAGGCGGGCGGAACGCCGTGAATTTCGAACAAATTTTCACCTCCACTTATCGTGCCTGGGCCACGATTATTATACTGATATATGCAGTTACGTTACGAAATATACGTGTTTGCATGCATACCCACACACGCACGTGTACGACCACATGCATCTATACGTACAACGCAAAATAAGTATTAAGAAAAAAAATTACACACATATATATATACGTGGAAAGTATCAACGTTATCGAGTTCGTATCGCTTTTGGCATGCGACTTTGCGTGAGCGGGCTCGCGTAAAGTCGACTCGCATTTCCTATGGCTTTTGCAGTAGAGCCTCCTCTTATAGCGCTTTGCCATCAAACTACGAGGCGAAAGATGTAGTTGTGGGCCTTGTACATGTGTGTGTGTGTGTGTGTGTGTGTGTGTGTGTGTGTGTGCGCGCGCGCGCGCGCGCGCGCGTGTGCGTGCGCGTGTGTGCGTGCGTGTGTGCGTGTGTGTGTGTGTGTGTGTGTTTGCGTGTGTGCGTGCGTGCGTGCGTGCGTGCGTGCGTGCGTGCGTGCGTGCGTGCGTGCGTGCGTGCGTGCGTGCGTGCGTGCGTGTGTAGGTGTGTGTGTGTGTAGGTGTGTGTGTGTGTGTGTGTGTGTGTGTGTGTGTGTGTGTGTGTGTGTGTGTGTGTGTGTGTGTGTGTGTGTGTGTGTGTGTGTGTGTGTGTGTGTGTGTGTGTGTGTGTGTGTGTGTGTGTGTGTGTGTGTGTGTGTGTGTGTGTGTGTGTGTGTGTGTGTGTGTGTGTGTGTGTGTGTGTGTGTGTGTGTGTGTGTGTGTGTGTGTGTGTGTGTGTGTGTGTGTGTGTGTGTGTGTGTGTGTGTGTGTGTGTGTGTGTGTGTGTGTGTGTGTGTGTGTGTGTGTGTAGGGAGAGCGAGAGAGAGGGGGGAGAGACATTGGACCGGAAGCAAGGCTCGTTTGCTAGAAAGCCGATCGACCACGAAATCGCTCTTGTCGCAGCAGCGGAAGGAAAAGAGAGAAAAGGAGGAAAGAAGTGTGATACATAAAAGTCTCGCACCCTTTGCGAGCGCGCGTGTGTGTGACTGTTTGGGTGCGCGTGTGCGCGTGTGTGGGTGTGCGTGCGTGTGTGTGTGTGTTGTGTGTGTGTGTGTGTGCGTGTGCTTGCGTGCGCGTGTGTGTTATGTGTGTGTGGGGGGTGGGCGGCTGTAAGAGAACAGAGAAGCGAGAGAGAGAGAGAGAGAAAAAGTTCATTATAGGGCCGATACTCGTTTTTCTCTACCCTTTGTACATCAGTCACTTCGTGTCAGCAACTTTCATAACTAAATATCACACAACACACACACACACACACACACTCACATACCAGAGCCTGTAATTATATACACCCGTGTATGTACGTATATGTGAAGCTGGTATATTACGTAATAAAAATAACGGCAAAAAGAGTCATACCTAGGGTTTTAAAATATTTCGACATGATCCCCTCAATGATAACAGGTCTACTTGTATTAAAAATATGTTAGCGGGGCGCACAGTTACAACATATAACTATAGTAATTAAGGCTAGCACGGAAAAAAGTAAGGAGCCCATCGATACAAAATCTTGAGGAGGAAAATTTACGTCAATCGTGTGGGCAATATTTCCCACCGTTTAATTGATCGTTGTTCTCTTTTGTGGAAACCAACCTTTAGTAGCTTTTTTCGGTTCGAATATCTGACCTGTCAAGTTATTGTGAGGGTGGAGATTTTTCATTTTTATGTGAATTTTTATGTGAATCGAACACTCGGGATTGATGCAAGTCGTGGGGATTCTAGTATCAGAGACGATAATGATGCTTGTTGTGAATTTATAAACAATGAAAGGTCGCTTTGGATGCCGCGATCAAGAGAGATTTGGATAAGGAAATAAAAGTAATCAGGGATTGGTTCGCTGAAGAATCTTGTTCGAGGCGATAATTTCATTGGTCAAGTTTTTTTATTTCTTCTTTCAGGTGACATCTATTTTATGCGGGTTAAATATAAATTGTTCTGTCTACTACGGATACACCGACGAAACTTCGCTCGGCTTTAGAAACGAGGGATAGAGGAATCGAGGGATGTTACTGGATTATTCGAAGGATAAAAAGAAATACGAAACGGGAAAGAGGAAAAGTCGGGGAGCAACACAGATTATATATATATATATATATCGAAGGAATCGCCGATCATTTCAATAATAAAGAACACCGGCGATGGAAGAGGCAGGATGGGTATGGAGACGGTTCATGTTTATATGCAAGTTTATTTCTTTTATGGTTTGGTCCTCATTCATAAGGGTCTCACCCCCCTCCACTTCCTTACCTCTTTCTCACTCACTCTTTCTTCCTCTCTCACTCTCTCTTTATCTTCAACATTTTTTCCGACCTTTTTGCACCTTTTTCTTCGTTTTCTCTTTTTCCCCCGACCCCTCTCGCGCTCTCTCACTTTATTTTCCCCTTTCTCTCTTTCCTTCTTGTGCCTGTTCGTTTATAGCATCCGAACTTCTTGTTGGGTCATTAAAATTCTGAACGCCACACTGCTGAAAAAATTCGCTCTTTCCTGGCTCTCTCTCTCTCTTTCTCGCTTGTGCGCTCTCTCTCTCTCTCTCTCTTTCCCTCTCTCTCTCTCTCTCTCTTTCTTTCTCTCTCTTGCTCCTGTTGCGACATATTCGTGTCTGCTTATGTACTCCAAACCTTTTTCCTCATCTCGCCGCGAATTTCCCTGTGCATGAGAATTTTTCTCTTTCCCTTATATTATCGTCCTTCGTCAAATTTTACATCGGTCGTTGTGTGTTGAAAAATTCTGAATGTAGCACCATTCAGAAAAACTTTAAAAAAATCCACTTCGAACCACCTCCTATGGGGAACAATGGCTAAAATGAGCTCGAGATACGAGAACCCTGGACGAATTAATGGAAAAGAAGCCGAAATCGGATTTTTTTATAGTTAACTTCAGACATCACTGTTAAAGGTAAAAAATTATTTTTTTGACATTTTTTCAAAGTGTATATATTTAAGGCTATGTGAAAAAACTTTCAAGTTATAATATTGAAAATTGACCAAGATACAGTGACAGCAGGTAGCGCAACGATTTACGTATATTAGAACTTTCAATCGCGTTTTTCTCGAAACGACTTTTCTCGACCTGACCGAAATCATAAGTCTAGCTATAATTGCCAGATCTTCAATATAGAAAATCAACTTTTCTGTAATTGCAGTAGCTATAGTTGTACGGGGCCGTTCTTTTAATTTAGTATTTTTTCAAGCCCTCGAACAAAAGTAAAAATTTCGTCAAACTCACTTTTTTTAAGACTCGACATATTGTGATTTTTTTTTTCTCGAAAAAACGTATACGTACAACGAAAATTATATTTACATAAAATTATAAAACTTTTTTATTTTTGTTGTTCGGACCAACCATTGTCGAATGATCGATCCAGTCGTTGGACCACACTTTTTACACAGAGGCTCCGTTATTCCTCGATAATATTGTTCATTTTCAATTCTATTAAATAAAAATTTACCCGAACTAAGTTAAATGTATGCTTAATAAAATACATTTTTTTCGAGATCCCAAATGAATAACCTAGTGGACCAAAAAATTCGGAAAATGCCACCTTTTTCAGCCCGGCACAGTGGTGTCTATTAAGGTAATAAAATGTCATTGAATTAACAAATATTTGGGTTTATTTGGGTTCCACGTGTTCGACGTGCGCAGTGATCGGAAATTCGAAAATAATAACCGGGAAAGGTTCAGCCTACGATCCAAAATCTCAATTTTTTATATTCGACCTCGAGACGCTTTCGCATCTTCTAAATCCATTGTACAAGCTAATGTTGAAGTGTACAACATTGTCAATACGTGGTCGAGTTGATATCGAACGACCCATAGGATATACATATACGGTTTACCATCCTCGCCCTCATCGCGCGAATTTTTCATCTCTCCACCCCTTTTTCCGCTCCTTTCTTTTTCTTTCCTCCTCTTTGCGGTTTGCAAAGTCTGATCTCGTCCATCTCACTTCATTCACTTTTCTACTCTCTCGCTTCTCCCATATTCGCCGCCACTACGTGCCTCTCGCTCGCGACATATCAGCCGCGCGGTAGACTCTCCACCTTTTTTCTCCCTCTCTCTCTCTCTCTCTCCCTCTGTCTTTCTCTCTCTCTCTAGGCTATAAATAAAAGAGGGATATGATCGTTGGCCCTTTAAGCAGACGAAGCGATATACGGCCCTTGACACCGCCAGGCACGGTGTTCGGCATAATTCTGTCTCTCTTCTTCCAACGCCAAGTTCATTTAGACACGAGCCAGATATCATTAAGCGGCCAACAATTAGCGTCGCCCTATCTTTATACAAATACACACACACACACACACACACACACACACCATTAGATACCAACTCGTTCATAATGTTCAAACAGACAATAATTGGTAACTAAAAACTTACTTGCGTCGTAGCTTAATGTGTATTCAATCGCCAAGCACCAATACAATCATCTGTATCCACACAACTTACTAAATGGGACGTGTTGAATGATGGAAAACTTGTGAAAAAATAAAAATACCTCTTACGTTAATCTTACAGCTGTTTTATCTCGAAAAATACTGCTTCGATCAAGTATTAAGTATAATAGAATTTTTAAGGTTCAAAGGGGGATGTTAAAAAAATCTATTTTCATGAATTTTTCACCAAAATATTTATCAGGTCAAAACTAACAACTTTTGTAGGAAAAGGATTTTGATAACTTTCGCTTTTAGGCTAGAATACTATTTTGTAACCATTGTTTTTGGAAAATTCAATATTTTTGCTTCAAAGCGTACGATTTCATCAATTTTCAACATTTCATACTTTTTCTTGGTTCATATTCTGCGTATGAGTGTTACTGAAAGAAAATTCTTCATTGGCTTTTTTTCAGATTAATCCCGCCGATGCTACGTATCACGCTGTCCGACAACATTCGCCGCTACTCGATTAGGAGACCGTGTCATACTTCCGCCATTTATGAAGATTCATTTTAAAAAACCATGTAACAGATAACAGTAGTAATAAAACATACCCTAAGTCTCGAAATTGGTGAAGAAATATTTCCGTTTAAATAGAAATCATGAATATCAGCAATTTTTTCTCGCCTTAAGGGGCCAGTCCACTTTGAAATTTTCAAAAAATCGAAAGCAAGCAAGACTTGAAGATATCGACAATGATGAGCAATCAGAAGGGATTGAGAAGGGATTAAGTTTGAAGGGATGCCGATTGAGTTTAGGTAAGAGTTTTTCATAATATAAACTTCAAACGCGTGTTTCTCGAAACAACGTTTTCAAAATCTAACTCCATCATATCTCTTAAACTAATAAACCGATTCTCTTGAAATTTGAACCACATATCGTAAACATGATTGGCAACAAGATGAACCTCGATGGTTTTAAAAGTTTTAATTTTACTCTTTTTTTGCAAAAAACTGCGAAAAACGCGTTTTTTTAAACTTTTTTCGTTTTTCATCTGCCATTTTTTTTATTTTTTGAGAAGTCTTTATATCTCAGGGTCATTTTGTAGCTGGTGTCATACTGAATCTAATGGACTTTGATTTTTTTGTTTCAGACAAGCCGTTGCCGAGTTGTGATGGAGCTGCCTAGCCCACCTATTTTTGAGGCGTTACGTTAAACTATAATTTTTGTACTTAAAAATGAATGAAAATGAATTAAATTTTTTTAAATTGTATTTCAAGACTTTCTTTATCAAGCCCAACAACTTTTATATTCATATCTTTTAGAAAATCCCCCAAAAAATAACCGTTTTCGTGGCTCCAAAGTGGACGCCCCTTAAGGTATCTTCCCCCTTAAGCTGTCATGATTATATACGATGTCGGACATCCATTCATTTTGGAAATGTTGTGCATCCGTTTATCGTCCGTTCGAGCACATTTGAAGTCAAAATGACGGAAGCTTATTTCCATAAGATAATCCAGATTCCACGATCACCCCGTGACATTCATGAGCAAGCTCTTCGATACCTAATATCAAGCAGATTCATTAGCTGTAATCGTCATGTGACAAGGGTTTTTATTTTTCTCTTCTAGTGACGCGATTATCAGTGTGTATCAAATTATATCGAAAATGGGTTTTTCCATGGATACAGAAAATGTGTTTTTAAAGTATATAGAAAACGTATTCTTCGTAATAACCTTGGTACATAACCCTTAATATGATACGACCCTGGAATTCATTCCCGGCATACACATGAACGGAATATCCGACGTACACGCGAGCGAAGCCGCGGGCAAAAGTTAAAATATATACAGTACTACCTCCCTAAGAGAGCGGTCTAGGGCGGTTAGGGGAAGTAATTCTCGAGAAATTCGTCGCCGAAGCCTTCCCCCACCGCTAGGTTAGCGCGCTCGAAAATCGCGCATGTGGTAGCGTGTATGTGTTTCTCCACTCGACCTCTATGAGAGAGCGCGAACGAAAGTGTTGAGAAAACTGTAAATAAGTTGCGGAAAGTGTACTGGCGTTTCGTCGTTTCATGCGTAAGTATATCTCATTGAATATTGATGTGTAAATCTTTCTTTTTCTTCGCGTTTTTTTATTCTGCTGTTTGGTATATTTTGTTGTTGCAATATTATAACACATATGAAGGAAACATTTGTAAAACTTTCAATAATTGTTGAATTATCTTATTGTTCGCAAAAATATACGTAGTATATTCGTTATCGAAACTCGAACATATACAGTAGAACCTCGATTATCCGAACGAATTGGGACCGAGACTAGTTCGGATAATCAAAAGTTCGGATAATCGAAACGTGGGTTTTTTGGGACGAGATCATAAACAACACCTTTTTATATAAAAACAGTACATACATATATATTATAATTTGACATATATGTTAACGTTGAAATATATATATATATATAATGTATTTGAAATACCTGAAAAAAGTTGAATGCTTTTTTTATATTTAAAAAAAATAAAATCGTCCATTTTTAATTGACGAACGGCTGTAACGCGTTTTTGAGCGGCTAAGTCTCGCAGCCGTTTGGGAAGGAGAGATTGCGTTGGGTTGCTCATTGTTGCTCACGGCGGTGGCAGCGAGCAACAATGTATCTTTCGCGCCAACGTTCGGATAATTGAGAGTTCGGATAAACTAAGTCATCGTTCGGATAATTGAGGTTCTACTGTACAGTGTACAAAAAAAATGTAACTAACAATTTATCTTGTGTATATACTTCAAGTTGAAATATACAATGTATATATATGTATAAATATTTCATTTTTAGATAAAACGGGATGGCTGAATCGAAAATATATTTTACTTGCATTAAATTACTACTTGAAATTTAATTATGGTGCATGTTTTTTTCTCCGACTTTACGGCTTAAACGTATATATTATTATACAAAGGAATATTATCCATTTGACAATCGTGCGACGTGCGATTTTCTGAAATCACTCGCGATCTCTTATGGAGGTGTCCGCGACAAACTCGGGAGGCCTCGGGTACACTGGACAGCTCGAGCTAGGTGGGGGAAGCCATAAAATGCGCTCAAGCGGAACGGCGGGGAAATTCTCTCTTAGGGAGGGCTCTCTTAGGGAGGTAGTACTGTATTTACAAATTATGAATTCCATTTATTTTCCACCTTCTCGCTTATATTCCTCTCATTTTGCACTATCTGCATCATACCCAGACCCTCTATTTTTTCCCAATTTATTCATCACCGCTAATTACACAAGTCAACAAAAAAAGAATTTTTGGTGCTGAAAAAATTCGTATGACTTTTTGTCAAGCGACTACTGGTGAGACCTGTACCGACCTATATTTTAAATGACTACGCAGAGTTTTCAAATAAATTATAATTTCATGGAGAGAGTTGTTAGTATTTCGGTAAACGGGCTACACCCTTCAAACTTTAAACGCGTTTTTCTCGCAACACTGTTTTCAAAGTCAGTGGACATGATATCTCAAGAAACAATGGATAGATTTTTTCCAGATTTGCAAGAAATAGTATGAGAAACATTTAAAGGTCGTTGACGATCTCACTTTCTTTAAAATGATATTCATTTTTTAATAGTTACGTCAAAATGACGATTTTTAGCATGGAATTCGTATGCTCGAGTTTCAATTCGGCACCACGTTGTTAAAAAAAACTATTTAAAAAATCGACGATCGTCAACGACTTGTATTTATTGTTAACTTGAATAACCTGTTTGGTTTTCCGATTTCAAATGGACCGTTTAAGCTGGACAGTGTCCACCGCCAACCGTCGCGAAAAAAAATGTTATGATCTGCCGGCGGCCATGTTTTTGTTGTTTTTCTATATTTTCGCTGATTTTTTTTCAAAGACTCGCAATACATGTACGTTTGTGTTAAAAAAATGCGTTTCGGTTTCACCACCCATTTCGCAGAAAACAAATGCGGAATTTGGCAATTTTTTTCGGGCCTCTAGGTACATGTAACCCCTTAAGGAATATTTTCTTGTTTTTATTACTTGCTATCATAAATTGATGCATTTTATTAATACAGTTGCTATTATAAATTAATGCATTTTATTACTTGCTATTATAAATTAATAATCGACGATAGCAAAGCGAATACGAGCTTGTTCGAACTATCCTAATACCTTTTGTTATATATGCGGAGAGTATGATATTCAGAAACTTAGAAAAACGATGACAGATTTCGTGAAAAGTGGTTTTTTTTCTTCTTATTTCAGGATAGAAATAAAGCATCAAAGTCATGGAAGATAGGTACCAGGAAAGATGGGACACACTTACGATGGCTAATTACGTTTGGAGTTTATTGATGCGCAACTGCCTCGACAAGTCTCACTCAAGAAAATCACGACAAAGATGCTTACGCGATGTAAAAATATTCAATAAAACGTAAATTTCTCAGAAAAAAAACAAGATTAAAAAAATGTATATTTCCGTGTTCTTAGGCAGAATATCAATATTAAGTGTTAAAACAGGATCAGTATAGAGAGACAAATTCTTTTTCCGTCATATTTCCAGATCACAAATGTAACAAATTCATCAATTATATTCGATCGCATTGTTATCCCCGCTGTTCGTTCGCGTTTACCTTTCCCACATTCCATTCCCTCTTGTTGATGTTTATCTTTTCATAAATTAACATTTCGACGGACATTGGAATGCGCAAAAAATCAAACACAAACCAACATAAGCAGTATTTTATTTATGGATCAGTCTGACACGTCGATGTTTGCAAACAATGAAGCCGCAGAGATAAAAATTATGAAAAAATGAACAATATATTGACGGCGCAATTTGGTAAAAAAAATCTATACATGTTAGGGTGGCACACATTTGAGCTCTATTTTTTTCCTATTTATCACCATCCAATTATCTCCTTTGAAGAAATAAAGGTAAATATTCCCGCTAAAAAGAGGCTGTGCATTTTACGATTATAATGATTTATGATTATTACTTTATGATTATAAAACATTATATTACGTTATATTTTAATGGCGCATACTGTTTGGGTTTGTTTGGGTCTTGAAAATCTTGAAAAAAGTTCGAAAGATCGACGAATAAAAATCTTTGAAAAAATATTTATTAACATTGTTTTTGTTGATGCGCCGCCATAATAATATTAAACATGATGTTTTTTAACTGTGATCGAATATTTACCGAAACAAAAAAAATTCTCTCCGAAACTGCGAGCGGTCGAAAAATATTTAAAGGTCGACTGAAGCCTCAGAAAAATTCGAATTTTCATTGAAAAATCGATTTTTTTCGTCCACTTCTCACTCATGATTTTTACGCTTTATAATTTTTAAATTAACCTCGCGAAAGCTCTTGCCGCCCAATGAATATTTAGTGGTCGCTCGAGGTTTTCGAAATTTGAAATTTCCGCCAAAAATTAAATCTCGCATGCACAATAATTCCTTGTAGCATGAAAGCAAAATAAACAGCAAAATGTTACATTTTCGGAATAATTTATTATAATAATTCGTAATAAACACCAATTAGACGATATGTGTTGTTATGTATTATTATGTATTATCGTATTATGGCGTCGCTCGTCACAGAGTACAGCTACGATTGGTCCGCAGTTTGACTAACGAGACCAACTGTGGGACGCATCACGATGCG
Organism: Ophion obscuratus; assembly: GCA_964007375.1. Classification (NCBI taxonomy): domain Eukaryota; kingdom Metazoa; phylum Arthropoda; class Insecta; order Hymenoptera; family Ichneumonidae; genus Ophion; species Ophion obscuratus. The sequence continues at coordinate 31,536,106 of OZ023318.1, read as the reverse complement.
CGGAAAACAGCTGCCATTTCAGTTTTACGAACAAAATGACCTATAATTTTGTTCACGGGCAAGAGCTTTGAAGAATTATTTTATGAGAACAAAGATTATAATTCTTAGGTTAGTGGGGTGAGGTGAATTGGAAAAATCTGGTTTTAAATAAAAAAAAGGATTAATTGATTTCAACATTTTACAAGCGTCAAATTTACGAGTAAAGAGTAAAAAAAATGGCGAAAATTGGAAATTTCGAAGCTCTTGAGCGACCACTAAATATTCATTGGCCGACTAGCGCTTTCGCGAGGTTAATTTAAAAATTATAAAGCGTATAATGCATGGGTAAGAAGTGGACGGAAAATAAAATTTTATTGAAAATTTGAATTTTTGGGTGGCTTGAGCTACCTCTAAATATTTCTTTACCGCTTGCAGCTTTCGCGGCCATTTTTTGTAATCGTCAAAGAAGATAATTGGATGGTGAGAAGAAGGAACGAAAAATAGAGCTCAAATTTGTGCCACCCTAATACACATAAAAAATTAGTCGAGAGAGTCAAAATAGGGCTGCTTACGCCCTTTTGTCGAATTCGTACGAGTAACGCACAACTCGCGTGTCCGCGTTGTGAACGCACATACATGTACAGTATATGGAGGCTCAGGAGGAAATTGTTTCATCGTCGCATATGGAATAATCCCCCCCTCCCTTGCCCCTCCTTCGCTCGGACCGCTCCAGGGGGTCGTTCTCGTTCGTCGACGCCAAGTCCCGGACCGGCTAGCAATCAATATTAATGACGTATCAATTCATAGGTACAATGTAGCCAATTACAGCGACAGTATTGCCGCCCATATCCTTCGATGTACACCCCTTTTCTGCGTCCTCCTTATAAATTTATCTCTACACGTGTACGGTATTGTACGTACACATGCGACCGCGGCTATGCTCTTCACCGCGTGAATTCTTTTTTCATCTCGGCCTTTTTTTTTCATTTTGAATATTCCTGCCTCATTTGGCTGAATTTATTCTCACTGAGCGAGAACGGCATTTTGATTTTTCTACGCCATTATTTCATACACTATGGTGCTGAAGTTTGCATCGTTGGAACGCAACCAAATTTCTCTTTAACATTTTATTTTTCATATTTTTATTATTATAGAAGATGTTTTTTAAGGGGTGAGATGCAGTTAGAGGTGTGAAAAAACGAGCATTTTCAGTCATTTTTTTATAGTAGTTAAGTTTGTTTTACAAAAGTGGTTACGCACACTTTTTATGTTATATTTCACCTTGACTTGTATAAATTTTCAAAGAAAAATATTGATTATTTATAAAAATATCGCTATCTTGTGCCTACTTGCGCTACATGCCCTTCGGCATGTAGTGGTTTGCGGTGACCGTCATAAAATTTTACTGGATCATCTGAAATCAAAAAACCAAAAAAATGCACTAGTTTAATAATACATCTAGTCCTTAATCGAAGCTTTTTTTACTTCAAAAATTAATAAAATGGCGGTTTCCGACAGATAACTTTCGATTTTCGACCAAAAAATCGCTCGTTTATTGTTAAAAAATAATATAAATTTTCAAAAAAATGAACATCCTTCGATTAAGGACTAGTTTTTTATGCTATCAATAAGCATACAAAATTTAATCAAAATCCATCGAGTGGTAGTTGAATTATAGTGGTCACCGACTTGAAAAACATAGTTTCGAGAAAAACGCGTTAAAAGTTTTTCGATGTGGATACGGTATTATATGTTCGTAAAATTTTGAGCTCGATGGATGAAGCTAAACTTTTTTTAATCTATTTTCATCCGCTGAGTCCGAATATCACAAGTTTTGCCGAAAAGTCGAGCATTCAATTGGTTATAGCCAATTGTTGAAACAATTTTTCAAAAAATTAAAGTCTTTCGGGATAAATTTAAAAAAAAATATTTTGGGTAATTTTAAAACGGAAGTATTCTTTACAAAAGTTCTCTAAAGTTCATAGTTTTTGAGTAATAAATTTTTGAAAATTTCTGTTAGAGTTTTCCAATTTTACACTTGATTTATGTATAGAAATACTGATTAAAAAATTACTTACATCGAATCATCAATTCCTTTTCCATTCAATTTTTTTGAAAATTCTGACTGCATCTCACCCCTTAATAGAATTACATTGTAAATCGCTACAAAAAATATTCCTTTCGTTGCATTCCAACGATGCAAACTTCAACCTCGTTCATACATAGTGTTGAAGTTTGCATCGTTGGAACACACTAAAAGTTTCCTTTGACATTTTATTTCTCACATTTTGATTATTATAGAAGATCTTTTTCAATAGAATGATATTGTGAATCGCTAAATGAATATCATCCAAAATGACTGAAGGATCATCAAAAATGATTGAAGGACTTTTCTAGGCAGAATCTGATTTTGATTTACTTTAAAAAACGAGGATACTTTAAAAATAAACATTAGAAATAAAATGCAAAAAATATAAAAAGAGAAAACCTCTTAAGTATAAAAAAAGCGGGGCTCTTACTATATTTTTTGCACTTTATTTCTAATGTTTATTTTTAAAGTATCCTGGGTTTTTTAAAGTAAATCAAAATCAGATTCTGCCTACAAAAATCCTTCAATCATTTTTGATGATATTCATTTAGCAATTTACAAAATCATTATATTTAAAAAGATCTATAATAATAAAAATATGAGAAATTAAATGTAAAAGGGAACATCAGCAGTATCGATGCAAACGCATCGATGGGATGCCACGAAAATTCTTTTCAATTCTTTATTTTCATTATCATCCAAAACATGACGTTTTAATTTGCATCGGTGGAATGTAACGAATTTTTATTTTTTTATTTCCTCATTTTTATCATTATCCAAAACCTTCTTCTGTAAATTGAGGTAGTCAATTTCCATTAAGAATACCCAGAAACGGTTGAGCGATTTTCACAGCCTAAATCGGCGAACAAAAATTTGAAAAATTAACAAGACTGAAATTTCATTGCGTTCTAACGATGCAAATTAGAATCCTGAAAAGTGTTCGCCTGATTTTCGTAGGTCAAATCTGCCAAAGGATATTTGGGAAATTAAAAAAAAATCCTCGTTGCATTCCAACGATGCAATTTTTAACGTCATTCCAAGATCATACTTTGTAGATTTAGATTGTAGATCGCTAAATAAAAATCCTAAAAAATCTGTGCCTAATTTTCGTAGCCCAAATCTGGCAAAGGAAATTTGGGGAGTTCAAAAAAACATTTTCATTGCATCTCAACGATGCAATTTTCAACATTATTTCATGATCATACTTTGTATATTTAGGTTGTAGATTGCTAAATAAAAATCCCAAAAAATGTTTGCCTCATTTTCGTAGCCCAAATCTGCCGAAGGAAATATGGGAAGTTAACCCTTAATAGTCACACTGGGTCCACGGGACGCAAACAAATTATTTTGATGCCGTACAACTTGTTTTTCCAATGAAACACACATTTTTTTATATGCGTAAGCGTTTCATTCTTTCCTTCTAAATCGCACCAGCGTTGGATGAAATAAATATACTTTTCGAAAAGTCCACAGAAACCTCTAGGTCTATTTCAAAGTACATTGTTTCCAGATTATAAAACCATTTTTTTGTTGTTGTCAATAATTATAAGAGTTACAGCAATTTTTGTAAAAAAAAGTCATTATTCACGGTTTTTTGTATATTTTTTTTTTGCATATTTAAAATTTAATTTTTGATTTCTAACCAATATCCTTGTATTAAACAAGGTTCAAATTATACCTCACTACTTTTTTTTCATATCGCTCAATGCTTTATTTCATTATTTATAACAATTTAAAAACGCCTGGTTCCCATGGACCCAGTATGACTATGACGTGATTCTAGCTAAGGGTGACTACTAAGGGTTAAAAAAAAACATTTTCCCCGTATCCCAGCGATGCAATTTTCAACATCATTCCAAGATCATACTTTGCAGATTTAGATTGTAGATCGTTGAATAAAAATCCTGAATATGTTTGCCTCATTTTCGTACCCCAAATCTGCCAAAGGAAATGTGGGAATTAAAAAAAAAACATTTTCGCTGCATCCCAATGATGCAATTTTCAACATCATTCCAAGATCATACTTTGCAGATTTAGATTGTAGATCGTTGAATAAAAATCCTAAAAAATATTTGCCTCATTTTTGTAACCCAAAACTGCCAAAGGAAATTTGAAAAATTAAAAAAAAAAAACAATTTCGTTGCATCCCAACGATGCAAGTTTCAACCCCATCAAACCTCGTAAGCAATCGTCTCGAGAAAATAGCTCGTCCGCTCGTATCATAAGCATTATGACACCCTCAACTTTCCCAACCTCGCTGACGAAGCCCTCGAATCTAAGATCGTAATGCAACAGCACTATCCGTGTGAAAGTCGTTCGTTTTTTTTTCCTCTCGTGCGACCAGGGAATTTCCTCGCGGATTTTTCGTTGTCTCGCCGTTACCAAAGATCCCGCAAAGCTCCGAGTAATTCTTCGGTTTAACGGAAACTGATGGTTCGGAGGTTGAATGAGGATATAAGAGAAATTGAAAAAGACCGGAGTCTCTACGAGCTCGGGGGATGAAGCTACGAGATAGAGGGAAAATTGGGGGTGTAAGAACGAAGAGATGAGAAACGAGAGAGCGCGAGACAGGGAGGGTGGGAAAGTCGAAGCAAACTCGATGGAGTATCAGGGGAGAAGGCGAACGGAAGTAGACCTTGAGGAGGGAACGCGAAGTCTTCTCTTGGGAGCTTTGGGCCGAAAGAAAAACCGATAAAGCTCGTAACTCTAATCTTGTCGATCGTCATACGAAGAAAACTCCGTTGGGGTGACTACATATACGCACGTCTGTATCAACCATGCGTATACTCTCCAATGTTCTCACGTTGCGAAGGAAAAATAAAGCTCGTCAATGGCAAAGTCGACTTTCTCACTCTGCTGGCGAAGAAATTGGATGGGAACGCAAGTGACGGATAAATGGATAAAAATACACGTATACCCAACGAAGTGTTTGGTCAATGTATTTTTTATTACAACTCTGCCATAAAATCCGTTTACATTGTGCTATGTCTATTTTTTTTACATATCGTAAGGGAGGGTAAGCTTAATTCGGTATAAAAAGCATATTTACGATAATTTTTATTAACGACACAGTTAATATATCTTTATTTGTGCAATTAGTATATAATAAAAGGACGTTTGAAGAATATTCTGGAAAAATTTTAATTACTAATTGTGCAGAAATTAACCATCGACAGCAATCTTTGCAGACGTCAAAAAACAGTTACATTGCGGTGAACCGCATAACTCATCACTGGATCATCTGAATTTAAAAACAAAGAAGATTTCATTAGTTGATAATTTCCTTAAGGTAACGCTGTCAGGTTTTTTTGTATTGCTTTTTTAATTTTTGGTTACACTTAGAAGTAAAAATACCGATTTTCCATTTTAAAAATAGGAAATTTTGGTATCGTGAAATAAATTAAAATTATTTAAAAAAAAAGAAAACTCGACAGCGTTATCTCGTAATTTATGTGTAGAAAGAGTGTGTAAATTTTCAAAAGGATCGGTGCAGTAAAATTTCAGCTAGAGAGTTCACCGACTTTGAAAATGCTAAGTTTGAGAAAAACGCGTTTAAAAGTAACAAAGATTTCTACACTAGAAAACAAATAATTAAACATCAATATACCAGTGTTTTTTTCATATACTTGCACAGAATCATCGATGCCAGGCCCATACAGCATTCATATGACAAAATAATTTTAAAACGCCAAAAAGATACCCCCCCCCCCCTCCCTTAAGGCAGGGGCCTGAATTAGAACGTTCAAAAAGCGTTTTTGGGGATTTTTTCAGAAGGAAAAAAAACAAGTGAGCCCAGTAAACATTGAGATTTCCTTTCATGTATATTTGAAATGTATAAAAAAATTTGTTCAACATGAAACAGTAAATGACTGCAGATTTATCAGCCTGTTCCATGTGCGTCTTGCCACTGCAGACCCCAATCAGCGAGAAAGATGCAGCTCGTCATTCTTGACTGAACCAATAAACCAATAAAATTTTCAATTGTCATATATTTTTCTTCTGGGTGAATTAAAAACAAGCAGAAAAAATCGTGAAATTATAACTTTTCTCAAGTTTGAAAAAAAATGTGGTAAATAAATACTTAAACGTGCTATAGTAATTATTTAAAAATACTTTTTCAACGACTTTTTTAATTCACTTAGAAGAGATTTTCGTACTGAAGAAAATAAACTTTGGTTTGATTCAATAGGTCGTTGAGTTTTTTTGCTATCACGCTCGCCAATTTGGAAAAAGCGTGAAAATGGAAAGTGGAGAAAACGCGCTTCAAAGTTTTCAATGGGGGGATATATCAATATCAAATATCAATCGCTTCTCGGCTTTTGGCCTTGTATATTCGAAAATATTTGCAATTGGCCTCTGTAACTTTGTAAATATATTCTTGGATAGTTTATCTATCGATTTGAGCAATAAAAAAACCATTTTTCGGACCATCAAATTCAGGCTCTCGCTTCAAGGGGTTAGGTCACAGTAACGAGTATAGAAACGTGTGCGAATTTAACAATTTTTTTGGGTATGAAAAAGTGATTCACTCATAAAATTAATTACACATCTATTTAGTACGATTATCAAGCTGCTTGAACTTTTTTTCGATGTACAAAATGGTTGACTACTTGAAACTTCTCGAAACAGCTTTTTTCCAATTGGCGTGACAAATAACTTCAACAATTTTCACTCGATTTACTTAAAATTCAAAAGTTATGTTCCTAATAGCATATCGCAAAGACGTACATACGGAATTTCTGATTAATCGAATACTTTTCATTTTATGAGCAGTTCATGAGCAGTTATAACGAAACTTTTCACTGAAAATTCATTTCTCAAGTTCAAATACCTACAACTTTTGAATAAAACAATATTTTCTTAATTCCGTACGTACTTCTCTAGGTATTCTAATGTAGATTGACGAGAATCTTTTTCTTTTGTTCGAGGTAAAAAATTGTGGATGCTAAATATCACACCGCGGAGCGCCTAAAAAAAGATAACAAAAGAAAATATTATTAGTCGGCCATTATGTACATCGAAAAAAATATATATATATTTTTTAACAGCTTGATCTTCATACAAAATAGATGTGTAATTAATTTTATAGGTGAATCACTTTTTCATACGCAAAAAAAATTGTTAAATTCGCACATGATTTCATACGCGTTACTGTGGCCCAAGGCCTTAAGTACGTTAAAGCCGTAGACCTTATTATCCTACCATAGTAAAATAAGGCCTACTATCAAGGTTATTAAAAATGTTTAATTTTGTTTTTGTTTATGGCACAAGTGACCATTTTTCGTTTATATTTTATAGAAACTGTACTTGAATAATAATTATAATTAAAACATGTCGATTAAATCGGACATTATTCATTTTATTCCAAATATCCCTTACAAGGAACATCCCTCAGGTGTCCGCCTCCGATTTTGTTGAAACTCATATATGTGATAGAGCATCGAAAACTTTGAGACACGTATTTTTTTTTATCGGCGGAAAAACGGATTTAAGGGGGGAAACCGCCCCTCAAAGAAAGGCGTGTTGAGGGTAGATTTTGCAGTTTCACCCAGAAGCAATCCATCGATCTGAATGAAACAAAAACGAAAATTCTTCTAATGAAAAGCGATGAAAAATCCACTATGAAGATGGTAAGAAAAAATTAAATTAGGGGGTAAACCACCCCTCAATTTGCCTTTATTCACCCCACACTTAAGGGGGTTGTATGCAAATTAATAAAACAGGTATCATTTTGAAGGGCAATTAAAATTAAAGTTGACGGGTTTTTGCGTTTTGGCGGCATAGCAAATTTAAGGGGGTAAACTACCCCTAACATAAATTTATTTATCATGGTCGTTTTTTCTGTGTTTAAAGTATATCCGCTGATTTTAAATATTTCTATAAGCTACAATTTAATGTTTTACCATATGTCAAAATTATGACATTCGTCTTAAGGGGTAACTACCCCTCTGACGAGAAACATCATTGAAGTTTCCGCTTTCGATTTCGTTGAAACTCATATATGGGGTAAAGCATTGCAAACTATTAAACATGTTTTTTTTTGTATCGGCAGAAAAACGGTGTTAGGGGATGAAACCACCCCTCAAAGTTTCTCCCACAAGCAGTCCACCGATCTGAATGAAACAAAATCGAAAGTTCCTCTAATATTAAGCGATGAAAAATCCACTACAAGAGTGTTGATTAGAAATATAATTAAGGGGTAAACCACCCCTTCATTTGCCGTTTTTCACCCCACGCTTACAAGGGTTGTATGAAAATTAATAAAACATGTATCATTTTGAAGGGGAATCAAAATTCAAGTTGACGCGTTTTTGCGTTTCAGCGGGACAGCAAATTTAAGGGGGTAAACCACCCCTAATATAAATTTGTTCATCACCGTCGTGTTTTCTGTGTTTAACATGTACCCGCGGATTCAAAATATTCTCTCGCGTTTTTAAATTATTACGTTTTTAAATTTTTACATTTTCAGGGTAAACTACCCCCTCTAATTGCTTTTCGTTTGAGGTTTCGCGAAAGGTTTCACGAATTTCGTTAAAACTGTTTTCATTCCATCGTAATATCAATTTTATGTTTGTGTGTGCAGGCATATTCGTTTTGAGCTTTAGGAGCGGTACTTTGGGAGTGGGGACGTGGGGCTACCCCTTACTCATAAGACTGATATTTTCGTGTCGAAACGCTTCCGATTTTAATATGCACATCCATTAAGCATCTCCATAGGAATAAACATACACTTCTACTATATCATTAATTATAATAATTTCCAGAATAAGTTATAAGGCTCACTTCGTATATTTCGGAACGATGATGCGCCTGGATCAAGCGACAATTTAGCCAGCGACGTAGTTTTGTGGAGGCATGTATATTTTTATTATTTTACCGTTTATTTAATTAAACATATTAGGGAAACTGAGGGTTTTATAGTATGTTAACGAACATGTTTTAAATATATTTTGACATATTTTATTTGGTAATCATTTCCGCTGATTTAATTAATAGTACTTGTGAAAAGTATTGCAGTCATATGCCGTCAAACCATTTTCTTGTGATATATACTTTTTTTTTCTAGTCTATCAACTATCAACCATCAACAATCATGGCTCATAATTCCTGCAATAATGATAATCGTCAAAAAAATGCTTTAAACACAACGATTTTTTGCACCATGCACATCTGATAATGGCCAAATTATTGCAACCGGGTATTTCACAATGTGTGTTCGATTCACCAAAACCAAAGGTAACAGGATTTTCAAAATCTTCTGATTTTTTTACTGAATGGAAATGAACAAATTTATGTTAGGGGTGGTTTACCCCCTTAAATTTGCTGTCCCACTGAAACACAACAACGCGTCAACTTGAATTCTGATTCCCCTTCAGAATGATACCTGTTTTATTCATTTTCATACAACCCCCTTAAGCGTGGGGTGAAAAACGGCAAATGGAGGGGTGGTTTACCCCTTAATTATATTTCTAATCAACACTCTTGTAGTGGATTTTTCATCGCTTAATATTAGAAGAATTTTCGATTTTGTTTCATTCAGATCGGTGGACTGCTTGTGGGAGAAACGTTGAGGGGTGGTTTCATCCCCTAACACCGTTTTTCTGCCGATACAAAAAAAAACATGTTTAATAGTTTGCAATGCTTTACCAAATATATGAGTTTGAACGAAATCTAAAGCGGATACTTCAATGATGTTTCTCGTCAGAGGGGTAACCCCCCTTAAGACGAATGTAATAATTTTGACATATTGTAAAACATTAAATTGTAGCTTATAGAAATATTTAAAATCAGCGGATATACTTTAAACCCAGAAAAAACGACCATGATAAATAAATTTATGTTAGGGGTGGTTTACCCCCTTAAATTTGCTATGCCGCCAAAACGCAAAAACCCGTCAACTTTAATTTTAATTGCCCTTCAAAATGATACCTGTTTTATTAATTTGCATACAACCCTCTTAAGTGTGGGGGCAAAAAAAGCAAATTGAGGGGTGGTTTACCCCCTAATTAAATTTTTTCTTAACATTTTCATAGTAAATTTTTCATCGCTTTTCATTAGAAGAATTTTCGTTTTTGTTTCATTCAGATCGGTGGATTGCTTCTGGGTGAAACTGCAAAATCACCCCTCGACACGCCTTTCTTTGAGGGGTGGTTTCCCCCCTTAAATCCGTTTTTCCGCCGATAAAAAAAAATACGTGTCTCAAAGTTTTCGATGCTCTATCACATATATGAGTTTCAACAAAATCGGAGGCGGACACCTGAGGGATGTTCCTTGTTAGCTAGACCTTATTACCCGCAGGAACCTTGCATTGTTTTTTTTAATTAATTTCCCGTTTCGTGCGAACTCTCTCGTAAAACATCGGCGAGTAGAGTCCGATGCAAGATAACGGAATTGTTTGTTGTTCTAGGTGAAAAATTATGGATGCCAATTGTCACGCCGCGGCGCGCCTTAAAAAAGATAAGAAAAGAAAATATTAGTAGTCGGCCATTTTGTACATCGAAAAAATATATATATATATCTTTTTTAACAGCTTGATATTCATACAAAATAGATGTGTAATTAATTTTATAGGTGAATCACTTTTTCATACGCAAAAAAAAATTTCATAAATTTGCACATGATTTTATACCCGTTACTGTGACCTAACCCCTTAAGTGACTGAGAACTTAAGTATTCACGGACAGGGTGGCGTTGGGACGATAATTTCGCGGAGAGAAAAGACGACAAAAATGAAACGAGACCAACGGAAGAGAGAGGGAAGACATGAAAAGAGAGACTGCGAAGAAAGCGAACAGTGGAAACGAGACAGAGTTATTTGGGGAAGAAAAGGCGTCGAGACCACCCGAATACGGAAGGAATTCACTGCGTTCTTATGTACGACTACTTGGCTGACGAGACTGACGACATCACGTCGAAAGGCCCTGCTCTTCCCCCGCAGCTTGTCTGCCGACGCGAAACTACCGACCCACAGCGAGAGAAAGAGAAAGAAAAAAAACAAATATGCGGGGCGCTTTTACTGTCCTTAGTGGCACGCAGGAACGTGAGCCGTCTGTCTCGGCTACGTCGGAGAGGATTGCCAGCTTTTCCAGTCTCGCCTCGGTTCATTTAGGATTCATGGGCGTCGCGCCGGAATGATACCGTGCCAATGAAAATTGGATGTCTTGTTACGGTGTTTCAAGCACGTGTGTCAAATTTAGAATCGATCGGTCGATCCGGTGATTAATTATAACCGAATATCACCGAAAGAGGGGATACCCTCGTCTTAGGCTCCTAGTTCAGTAAAAGAGACGAAAACCCAGCCCTTTTTAGCGTAGAATGTGAATCTTTGTCTACAGGTAGATAGTTGCATACTGCAAGTAACCCCAATTAAAAATGTTGCCACTCAACTCTCTCCAACCCTAAGAAATAGGGGTTGAAAGCTCAAAAACCGCCGTGCTTGATAAAGAATAGCCCGATTAAAAAATGTTCCAAACAGTTGTTTGGAATAATAAAATAAGTGGAAGTCCCCCAGTGGCGGACACCTAAGCTTTTCGGACAATAAAAAATACTGCTTCGAGAAATATAATTTTTTTTTAAAATAATTACGTCAACAATATTTAAAACCAAAGTAAATTAACAAAAATGCAACCTCTGCTTAAATGAAATAAATAACTTTATTCAAACGTTGCTACAAAAAATTGCCGTCACTGCAAGTGGCACCTGGTACCGTATAGACTTAAGGGCTGGGTAAAGTTAATTCGGCGAAAAAAGGCATGTTTTTAAGATTTTTTTTTGGCGTAACGAATAGTGTTCGTTTATTGAAAAATTTACATATAATAAAGTAACATTTGGACAACATTCTCCTAAATTTGCATTGCAAAATATTCAAAATTGAGCGAGTGAAAATTAAACCCCGGAGGCGCCTCGAAAAAAAGTTGATTTGCGGTGTGCACCATAACTCGCAACAGAATCATCTGAAACAAAAAAATCAAAATGCATTTGTTAAAGGAGATGTTTCTCGAGGTAATGACGGGAGGATTTTTTTTTCGATTTTTCGATTTTTCGTAGCACTTGGGAGCCAAAAACCCGATTTTCGCTAAAAAAATCGGCTAATTTGTTGTTGAAAAATTAGTAATTATTAAAAAAAAAAACAAAAAAGCTCTCGACAATACCTGGTGAATTATGTGAAGAAGTACTGTGCAAAATTTCAAAGCGATTGGTCCAGTAGATTTTGAGTTATCGTGCACACGGACTTCAAATATGACAAGTCTCAGAGAAAAGGTTTGAAAAACGCAGAAGAGTTTGGTCGCTTAGCGCTCATTGCACATAAGTTTGAGAATACTTCTCGATTGCATAAAAATGTTAACACAATATTCTTGATATATTATGCATTCATTTAAAAAATGAAAAAAAAAATGAAAAAAAAATGGTAATACTTTACCCCGCCCTTAACTTCGAGTCCCCAGAGCCGGACATCTTCAAAACATTGTGCATCAATCGCATATGTAAGTTTTCGAATATTTAGGGATGTCGTCAAATTGTTCGTGAACTGATCCACGGCAGCTGGCGCAATGCATCCAGGCTTTTTCGTGATCCTCCAGGCATCCTACGCAAGTAGTTTTTATATTCGATATTTGAGTTGACGGTTGCTTTTTCTTCGCTTTAGCTTCACCTTTTCCTTTGGCCTTTACGCCTTTGGTTTTTATTCCATTTTCTTCTATCGCTGTTTTAAACTTCTTTTCAATTCCTTTCTGTTTGTCCTTAACGTTCATTTTATTCTCTTTTTTCGACAACAATTTTGCACGGTGATGAAGTCAGAATTTCACTCCTTCCGGTTTTTCTCTTCCTGGCAACTGATCGTTGTTTTTGCAGCATCTGGCAATGGTGACAAATTATGGAGATTCTGCACAACACCTGGAGCAAAACTAGTCCACGGTTTAATCAAGATGTTTTGTCATGTAGAGTGATTTTCGGAACGTCGTAGCGCAGCGAAGCTTCTCTCAAACTTAGTTAACAATTTTTTTTGTCCATTTTCCTTCCTTTTTCTTCTCTTCCATTTTGATTCCGCTGCGTTCTTTTATCCTGTAAAACAGCGTACAACAGTTATAAACAAAAGTATAAATGCTTACGAGAAAAAAACAGCGTGTTTACTGTCCGGCGTTAGGGGACCACTTTGTGTCCGGTACCAGGGAACAGAGAATCCCCAAATTTACACGTTTTATACCAAAACCCCTTGAGAATCCAAGAAAAACTTTAACAAATTTGGAAAATTTATGGAACACGACATATAATAACCATTGACATAAACACTTAAGGGGCCAGTCCACTTTGGAGCCACGAAAAAAGGCGATTTTCGCGATTTTTTTGAGGATTTTACAAAAGATATGAATATAAAAGTTGTTGTGCTTGATAAATAAAGTCTTGAAATACATTAAAAAAATTTAATGCATTTTTATTAATTTTTAAGTACAAAAACTATAGTTTAACGTAACGCCTCAAAAATAGGTGGGCTAGCTCCATCACAATTCGGCAACGGCTTGTCTGAAACAAAAAAAATCGAAGTCCATTAGATTCAGTTTGACACCAGCTACAAAATGACCCTCGGATATAAAGTTTTATAAAAAAATAAAAAAATGTCAGATGAAAAACGAAAAAAGTATTTAAAGATGCGTTTTTCGCAGTTTTTCGCAAAAAAGAGTCAAGAATCAACATTTTAAAACCATGGAGGGTCATCTTGTTGCGAATCATGTTTACAATATGTGGTTCAAATTTCAAGAGAATCGGTTAGTAGTTTTAGAGATTCGATGGAGCTAGATTTTCAAAACGTTGTTTCGAGGAAAACGCTTTTGAAGTTTATGCTATGAAAAACTCTTACCTAAACTCAATCGGCAATTCCTGCACTGTACAAAATCCCTTCTGATTGCTCATCATCGTCGATTTCTTCAAGTCTTGCTTGCTTTCGATTTTTTGAAATTTTCAAAGTGGACTGGCCCCTCAAACGCAGAAACTTAGCAGTAACACTCTCAACTTTTGTTTGAAACCTTTTTTGATCGGACTACTCATTATCGAGATACGGCGATTTTTAACTTTTCAACCCCTATTTCTTAGGGTTGGGGCGAGTTGAGGGGTAAAATTTTATTGGGGTTACTTTCAGTATACAACCATCTACCTTCAGTCAAAAATTCATATTCTACGCTAAATAGTGCTGGGTTTGCGCCTCTTTTACTGGACTATCCATAGGCTTCATAGGCTCGCACCCTTATAGAGGTTCGAGTAAGGGAGTCCAAACTCCATACGGGAGAGCGTTCGCATAATTTTAAAAAAGTGTTCCAGTCAAGGGTACAGGTGTAGGTCGCCTGCGATATGGTAGGGCAAGATGATAACGCTAAGTTCGTGTTTAAATAAGACGATACATATATGAATCAGTCAACTTTAAATATTCTTTTGAACTAATCAACATTTATTAACCTTTTAAGTTTGGATGCAAAAAAATCAGTCTTTCTCATTGTTACCATACTATATATATATATATTATTAATTAAATTTTTATTTTTCCCATGCGCAATAGATTTTGGGTTTGGATTTGTTTGGGTATTTTTGTTTGGGCACACAGAGAGCGTGATAACATATATAGGTATGGTCGGAGACGTAGCATATATATATACATAGGGTGTCCCAGAACTCAACGTCAAGCCGAAACGGGGTGACAGGATTGATTGTAACCATCATGAGAAACATCAGAAAAAAAAATCTATTCCATGCAGTTTGAAAATTATGGGCATTTAAGAAAAACCTAGAAATTTGGTCAAACTGTAACCATTTTTCGGTTATTGTGAAACAAACCCAAACAAACACAAGTTTCCTAGAATTAAGACTATTTGCTAAACTATGAATTTAAAATTTTCAAAATTTGTCTACTTTGAAAGGCCCTGCTTTATTTTTTTTCTGATTTTTCTCATGATGGTCACAATCAATCCTGTCACCCCGTTTCGGCTTGACGTTGAGTTCTGGGACACCCTGTACATATATATATATATTATATATATATATATATATATATATATATATATATATATATATATATAGTTTTAAGGCTTTCACGGCTCTTTATGTAATGAGAAGAGTATGTGGCTTCCGGATGGAGGCCGTGTTGAGGATCAGCGTTGTGCCGACGTTTCGCAAACGTTAACGTTCGAAACCCTAAGCATAGTTAAAAATTCCAAAAAAGTTGCCCCTAACCTACTGCCCCTCATAGAACATTGCCTAAACTCTACATATTTCCAATTTCAATCCCAGTTTTATGAACAAACTTCAGGCGCAGCCATGGGTTCCCCTATTTCTCCTATCATCGCAAACATCTTTATGGAGAACTTCGAGAACAGAATTCTGCAAGAAGCTTCCCTCAAGCCCTCCACCTGGTTCCGATATGTCGATGACACCTTCGTCATTTGGAGTCACGGCAAAGAAAACCTCAATCATTTCTTAACCTTCCTCAACTCCCAGCACCCCAATATTCAATTCACCATGGAGATAGAACAGGAAAATCAAATCCCTTTTCTGGATGTACTGGTTCAACGGAAAAGCGATGGCACTTTGGGCCATAAAGTTTACCGGAAACCAACGCATACGGATAGATACCTCCATGCTACGTCCCATCACCACTCTTCCCAAAAACAGTCGGTCATAAGCTCTCTGGTCTACAGAGCTCTAGCGATCTCCGAACCAGACTCCTTGGAGGTTGAACTAGAACACCTACGAAAAGCTTTAGGAGACAATGGCTACAAGCCAGGCAACATCGAAAGAACGATCAAAAATCTAAAAAGAAAAATAGCTGATCCGAAAATGGTTACAGCACCTAATGGGGAGAATGAAGGACAAATAACCGCAACAACTTCCCTTCCATACCTTCAGGGCATAACCGATCGCATAGGGAGGGTCCTTGGAAAACATAACGTGCGAGTCATATTCAAACCTCAGAAGAAACTAGCACAAGTGATTCCGAGTGCAAAAGCCCAAAGACCACCATTAAGTGCACCAGGAGTATACAAGATACCCTGCTCATGCGGTAAAGTGTACATAGGAGAAACCGGGAGGAAGATCAGTACACGGATCAAAGAACACCAACGGTGTATCAAATATGGCCATATTACACAATCAGCGCTGGCCGAACATTGGATGGAGACTGGTCATGCCATCCAGTTCGACAAAGCCCAAAGTCTGGCCCCATCAAACAGCTATTTTTCCAGGAAACACCGAGAAGGCTTGGAAATCCGAAAACATCCGGACAATCTAAACAGAGATGGAGGATATCACGTCAATCCTATTTGGCACACCGTCCTCCCGGTTTTTTAATTGACCAGCTGATCAATTAAAACATCTGATTGGCTGGTGCAGCCATCCGGAACGATGATTGCAACTATATAAGGAATACCTGAGACACGAGAGCTTCAGTATCGGAGCTCTCAGCCCTGATGATGCAGACTGTAACGTTTGCGAAACGTCGGCACAACGCTGATCCTCAACACGGCCTCCATCCGGAAGCCACATACTCTTCTCATATATATATATATATAGTCGGCGTACCCTTAAGAAAAACTAAAAAATTCAATATCTCGAAATCTATTGCGAGCCGCTAAGAAATCCCTTTGGGGGTTGTCTTAAAATACTGAAAGGAAGTTTTGTGCAAAATTTCACCTCGATTGGGGAGGGGGGGGGGGGGGGGCTAGGAACCTTATCCCATCTAGCTGATGTGTGAAAACATGTGCAGGTTGTCAATTTAATTTTTATTTTTACATTAAAAAGTATGCCTTTAAGGGGGGCAATACCTTCAGACGAGGCAAAAACTCCCGATTTTCATGATATTTTTTTTAAAGAAAAATTTATTCACGGTTTTTGAGACTTAAGGCAGG
This sequence comes from Ophion obscuratus, assembly GCA_964007375.1. Lineage (NCBI taxonomy): Eukaryota > Metazoa > Arthropoda > Insecta > Hymenoptera > Ichneumonidae > Ophion > Ophion obscuratus. The sequence goes on along the minus strand of OZ023318.1, from coordinate 31,519,150 downwards.
ATTCTACTTTGAAACCATGAAAAAAACGCTATTTTCGTGAATTTTTTCTGAGAATACTATTAAAGATATCGATATGGGGTTTAAACTGTTCAATAAATACACTTTTAAGTACATAAAAAAAAATTTTAATGTATTTTATTCATTTTTTGTACACGTAAAATATGTTTAAAGCCAACGCCTCGAAAAGCAGGTACCGTTGCCGTGGTCGTGAAATCTTCCCGACGGATGGTCTGAAACAAAAAAATCAAATAGTTTCATGTTCAGTATGTCTTCAGGAACCGACCTAACTAGAATATTTTATATACGTGCAAAATTAACAAAATGGCGGCTAAAATACGAAAAAAAATGCGTTTTTTTGGGTCTTTTTTTGCAATAAAAAAATAGTTCTAGTCGAAATTTTAAGTTGATTGTAGTTAGGTCGGTTGGTACACACATATAGAATATGTGTTCCAAATTTCATAAGGATCGGTTCAGTACTTTTTGAGTTATCACGACCACGGTACTTGAAAATGTCGTTTCGAGAAAAACGCGTTTAAAGTTTTGGTGAGTCCGGGCTGCGCGCCGGGCGGGTCACAATAGCGCGCTCAAGTAGGTGCGTTCGAAAGGCGAAAAAGGATAGTTAGACTGCTTGGAACTTTATAAAATTTTGACCGAACATTCTTGAACATATTTACTTTCGAAAAATGTAAAAAAAAAAAAAAATTTTTTTCAAAGTTTCAAAGTAGAACCCTGCCTTAAAGCATGTTTTATTACTACTTTTGGCTGTTACATAGTATTTTTTTTAACAATCTTTATAAATAGCGGAGGTATGGCACGGTCTTCTAAACGAGTTGCGGTGGTTGTTGTGAGACGGCGTGACACGTAGCGTCGGCGGGATTAATCTAAAAAAAACCAACGAAGATTTTTGCTTTCTTTAACACTCATACGCAGAATATGAACCAAGAAAAAGTAAGAAATGCTGAAAATCAACGAAATGGTACGCTTTGAAACGAAAATATTTAATTTTGCCGAAAAAGGCTATATTTTGCAATAAAAAGTACTTTTTAAAATTTTATTTCCAAAAACATTTAGGTCCATGTTTTAGACAATAAGGTTGAAAAGATTTATACCAAATTGCATCAGAATCGGTCGATTAGTTGTATAGCTATACGTCACGCCAGTTTTGGAGATTATTCAAAAACCATGTAACAGCCAAAAACACTAATAAAACATACCCTAAGTCTCAAAAATGTACAAGAAACCTTTCCTCATAAAAACATTCATGCAAATCATCCATTTTTTCCTCTCCTAATGGTATCTCCCCCTTAAACATTTTCGGGGTCGATTTCTCCGCCACTTTCCCCACAGAGTTTGGACTCCTCTACTCTAACCTCCATATCCACGTCCATCACCGCCCGACGCATGATTTTTCATCCTTCGCCAAACTAAGTTGTATCTCCACTTTTGTCAGGGTGGAAGTTGTCTCCGCGATGGTTCGATCCCCGAGTATCGGCAGGTCGGAGTATCCGTCGAGCTATCGGCGGTTTGCGCATTTGAGAGGAAGTTTATTGGGTGTTCGAGGGAATTAATCGTATACTCGCTGGGAAACGGAGCGTAACTTTCGACAAACCTAAAGTGCGACACAACCAGGGACGAAATTCCATCTTCGGTATCTTTGTGTGGGTATGTGTGTGTGCATCCTGGCGCGTTTGGATCATCCAAATTGTTGCGTCATCCGATATGTGTACGTGTCCCGATCAATGTATCTTCCGAGGTGTTTGGACCTACGCATACCTGTATATAGTGGGTGAACAACCGAGTTATGATCTCGAAGTTAACATTGATCGAGTTTGGGCAGAAATAGAATCGAGAGGAACCATCAGCCGAAACGTTTCGACGTTTTGGCCGAGGCACGCGATCGAAACTGGAGAATAGAATTTGTTCAGCAGTGACCTCAGTTCAGAGATTCACGACCGAGATTGATTACGAATTCGGAAATTGGAGATACACATACGTATATAGCCATAGCGAAACTCAATGGAGACCACAGGGCGAAATTCAAGTTCAACCCCCAAATTCAATCCACGATAAATTACCGAGAGCAGGAAACGCGCGGTAAATGTGCGGCCTCGGCGGTCTCCCACGCCAAGCAGCATTAGCCTGGACCAATACTGGGATGGGTGGCTTGGGTAAAAATTGACGTGTCGACCCCCATGGAAATTTATATACGCAAAAATATACTACAAATTTATTTTATTAATAATTGTAATATATGTGAAATGTGTGCCATATATTGAAAATATATGTTGCATATATGTGCCAAATTCTAATTTTCGTAACGTTTTTATATATGAGATATATATATATGCGTGGTATTACTGTATATCAATGTATCATATATCAATAATATATGTAGCATTTGCCCTGCATACACACTGCATACATACCATATATATATACTGCATAAATGGTACATATATGTCACATATGTACAGATATGCGTAGCATATCTGTATATAGTGCTTATATGTAATAGTGTAACTGTACGTTACGTTAAAACTTAACTGTAATTAAGTTTTAACTTAACTTACAGTTACTTTACAGTTGCAGTTAAGTTTTAACTTAACTTGCAGTTACTTCACAGTTACAGTTAAGTTTTAACTTTACTTACAGTTAAGTAAAAGTAAAAACTTACAGTTAAGTTTTAACTTAACTTACAGTTACTTTACGCTTATAGTTAAGTTAAGTTAAACTTTAACTGTAAGTTAGGTTTTTTAAGTTTAAGTTTTAAGTTTTATTAAGTTTAACTGTAATAGTGTTTATACAAAGCATATATTTTTTGTCAGGAATATGTATCAAAAATGTATGCGTCATATATGACGCATACATTTTTGATATATTTTTCTGACAAAAAAATGGATTGAAGATATATCGAAAACATATGCGTCGTATATGCCTCATATATGCATCATTATAGTGTTTATACGTAGCATATATTTTTTTGGTCAGAAAAATATATCGAAAAAATATGGGTCATATATGCGTCACATATTTGGTGCATATATACTGAATATGTACGTATTATTCTATTTTTCGTCACTATATATGCGACCGATATATATATATATATATATATGTAGCATATATTTTCTGCATATATTTTACATACATAAATTTCCATGGGGGGACTAGCGAGCCTGACGGTTTTGCCGAGCTTCCGATATTAACGAGTCATAGAAATTCAATAAAATACCGCCTGTATAGACACCGGTTTTGCTCAGTTTCCCCGTGCCCTCTTGCGAATGACAACACTTTTGGGAGGTTTCCCATTCAATGAGAAATTTAAAGAAAAATACGTAAGAAAAGTAAATGCGATTGTGCCATTGCGATTGTGCCGAAATGCTTAAACCTGCTAAAAATGTATATAAGGTAGCTGTGGGTAATCACTGTCGTCGAATATCCATAAGTATGAATATTCATAAGTCGAATATCCATAAGTGAGTATAGAGTAGAAATGAGTGCTAGAAATGGCGGGAGGTAGAGATAAGTGAGTTTGTTTGGGTTTGTTTGGGTTCCCTCTATACTCACTTTTCCCCTACCTCCCGCCATTTCTGGCACTCATTTCACTCTATATTCACTTATGGATGTTCGTACTTATGGATATTCGACTTATGGACATTCGACTTAGGTATATTCTACCCTAATCGCGAGTAATAAGGCTAATAAGGCCTAAGTAACGAAAATCGTATTTAACTCTTCGTAGTCACCATGGGTAAAATCGACCCGTCGATCTACTTTGGGTCCAAATACACTATAGTTACCGGCTTTGAATAGGATTTTTGTCGCCATCTATCTAAAGATTGCAGTATCCGCTATGCGTAGCGACTGTTAGAAATTCGAATAAAACGTTAGTACGTTTTTTAGAACGCGTACTAGGCTGCTATTTCTTTCCCAAAAGAACTACATGTAAGGAGCTTCAGATTCAAACTTTAGATAATCACATTGAAAATTCGCGGTGTTATGATTTTTTCAGTGAAAAAGTGCATTTTTTTCGTTTTCATCTCTTTATCATTTAAGGCCTTAGGCTACAGCAGGGGGCTCACACGGTGCTACTTTCCCTATACTTAGGCCCGGTTCGCATTCTATCCGCATTCTGTAGTTCCTTTAACGCTCTGTACATGGCGCCACTTATCTTCTCATCGAGTACTTGACTTTACTACACCTGTCAGTTGTCAAGGTTTTGAGGGTAAAAAATCTTGTTAAATTTTGTTGTTGAATCATCGTTTTGTTAAGTTGTTTTGTTAAGTTTTGTGTTACTTTGTGCATAATATGGTGTAATTATTTTTACGATTATGCCAACGTGCATTGTACCCGGCTGCGATTCGAGGTACGCTTCGGCTTCAACAAACCTCGAAAAAATACATTTTTTTTACATTACCCCGAGATCCAGACGCTTTCATGTTATGGAAAGACGTAGTAAAGCGACTCGACAGACCCGAGGACTCTCAGTCCTCAAGTGTATTCGAAAACGTTTTAGAAGACGTTTATAATTACAAGAACTTGTCCCCTGTCAGACATTTATTATAAGATAATCTCACTATAAAATAATCTCACAAGATAACACTCACAATTTATTATAAGAGCTCACGACATTTATTATAAGATAATTCAATGTTTTCTGACAATGCGTATCCAACAATATTGCACCCGTGTAAACGCCGAACAAAAAACAGAAAACCAGGAAAAGAAAAAAGCGTCGAAGTTCTGTAAAACTTAAATACAAAACAAATATTTTTTACGCATTTTTACATCTTTTCCTTTTCCTTTCATTCTTATTCGGAAGTGACTACCATCTAAAATCTAATTTTTAACATTTACAATAACGAAATAAATAATTTATTATTAGATTCTTTACTATTTATTGTTATTAGATTATTTATTTCATTAGATTATTTGGAATGTATCTGTGAATGCCTTGAATGCATTTCGAGACCACTGCGGTGAGAAGATAGGTGGCGCCACAAGTGACGAAATTTGGCAACCCAAAAGACGGACATTCAGCGAACCGACTCCAGCGGTCTGTGTCACTCCCCTGGGCTACAGTAACGGGTATAAAATCATGTGCGAATTTAACAATTTTTTTCGTATGAAAAAATTATTCACCCATAAAATTAATTACACATCTATTTAGTATGAATATCAAGCTGTTAGAAAATATATTTTTTTTTTTCGATGTACAAAATCGCCGACTACTCGAAACTTCTCGAAACAGCTTTTTTCCAACTGGCGTGACAAATAACTTCAACAATTTTCACTCGATTTACTTCAAATTTAAAAGTCATGTTCCTAATTGCATTTCGCACATAAGTACGTAAGGAACTTCTGATTAATCGAAAAATGTTCATTTTATGAGCAGTTTATGAGCAGTTATAACGAAATTTTTCACTGAAAATTAATTTCTTGAGTTCGAATACCTACAACTTTTGAATAAAACAATATTTTTTAAATTCCGTACGTACTTCTCTAGGTATTCTAATGTAGATTGACGAGAATTTTTGTCTTTTGTTCTAGGTAAAAAATTGTGGATGCTAAATATCACGCCGCGGAGCGCCTAAAAAAAATAACAAAAGAAAATATAAGTAGTCGGCCATTTTGAACAGCGAAAAAAAATATATATATATATATTTGCTAACAGCTTGATATTCACACTAAATAGATGTGTAATTAATTTTATGAGTGAATCACTTTTTCATACGAAAAAAAAATTGTTAAATTCGCACATGATTTCATACCCGTTACTGTGGCTTAAGGCCTTAAGTATATTAAAGCCGTAGACCTTATCATCATACCACAGTAAAATAAAGCCTAGTTTGAAGGTTATTAAAAATATTTAATTTTGTTTTTGTTTATGGCACAAGTTACCATTTTTCGTTTATATTTTATAGAAACTGTGCTCGAATAATAATTATAATTAAAATATGTCGATTAAATTGGATATTTTTCATTTTATTCGAAATATCCCTTAGCCTTATTACCCGCACGTACCTGGCATTGTTTTTTAATATTAATTTTCCTTTTCGTGGAAACTCTCGTAAAACACCGGTGAGTAGAGCTCGATGCAAGATAACGGAAGTAAGCCTATATGTGACGTTAGGGTCGCCAATCGGCGTGGCATTCTGACACTTGACCAATCTCCGTTAGCGTCTCGATCCCAGCTATACAGGTGACTTACTTACACGGAGCGTACGTGACGAATTCGAAGAAATTTATCGACTATCTGAATCCCAAAATCCACCGCCGTATTGGGGATACACGGCGCGTAGCGAATTAAGAGATTGCGCGGGAAAGACTAGAATAGAAAAAGTAGACACGTGTGCTGGAGGGGATGAAGATCGAGAATAAGGTAGAAGGAGAAAACGGTAACACGTGCTGAAGAGACGTTAAACACATTTTCGGCCCTTGTATATTGAGCAATTAGTATTTATAACGAGGGTGGTCACCCTTGATAGGAAGAGAGAGAGAGAGAGAGAGAGAGAGAGAGAGAGGGACAGGCTGGCGGGGTAGAGCGCGACGAAAGAGGCTGAAGCTAAAGCCTCTGGTGAAAAAGGGGGACGCGTTGAGAAGTATGAAGAGCGGAGTGAAAAGGATGAAAGAAAAATGTGTGTATGAGAGACAGAAACAGAGAGAGAGAAAAAAGAGGGGTTGATGCAACCACATGCCTCGAGAACAGCCCCTAGTGGCGTCGAAACGTGACGAGATTCTCGAGTAAGATCCACACCCTCTTCTTGCCTATTTTTCGCTCTATCTCTCTCTCTCTCTCTCTCTCTCTCTCTCTCTCTCTCTCTCTCTCTCTCTCTCTCTCGCTCTTCCTCACTCTCCCCTCCTTTGTGCATATATCCCAGTTTTTTTTATTTCTTACAACTCTTGTCGATGCACCACTTGTTTTTCCCCTCCTCATTATACTACCCTACAAAGGCATTTCAAGAGAGAAGGACCTATCTTTTGCTTTCTCGCTTCCTTTCCTCTCGTTCTCTCTCTCTCTCTCTCTCTCTCTCTCTCTCTCTCTCTCTCTCTCTCTCTCTCTCTCTCTCTCTCTCTCTCTCTCTCTCTCTCCCTGTCTCCGATTCTTTGGTTCTCGCGGAATATCGAGCGCAAAAACTTGTTTCGTGAAAACGAAACACGTCGCGAGAGCACACTCTGGAGATCCCATAAAACAAGGAGGCTGATGCCTTCCCTCTCTCTCTCTCTCTCACTCATACTCTCGCCTTTTCTCTCCCTTTAACACAAGTCTTTTCTCCAATCCATGCTCCTGTTATTTTCCAAATACTCCGTGAAGACATTGCCAACGGAGCTCTGCAAACCTGTAATAGGACAATCTTTGTGGGGTGAATACATCAACGAATGACATCGGCAGTTCAGCGTGAATCAATGACGAATATGAACTTGATTGATCCTTGGACTACACTGAGAAAGAAAAAACCAATTAAATAAAAAAAATATATTGGTTTATCCAAATAAATCTGCTGCGGAGTGCCACCTATATATGAGATTGTTACAATACTAGAAAATATTGGAAAATGTGATTGATTCAAATAACATATTGTTTTATTTGAAAAAGCTCTTCTGTTCTCGGAATATCTACATTATCCTTCGAATAAAATTACATTCTATTAAAATCATTCTATATATTTACAATCCGTAGGTGTATTGGATGATATAATTGAGCGGTTGCTACAACATTTTTTATTTCGTACAAAAATATAATGAATAGAATTAATGATTTCTTTAATATTGGGAGTACAACTTTGCAGTGACCATTTTTTTCAAAAGTTTAAGGCTTTATTATAAAAAAGTGGCTACATATTTTTTAATCAAAGTACTGCCCGTCGCTAGCTACGACCTCGGCCCATCTTTGAGGTAGCATTCGAATCCCGCGTCGATAAAAGTCTTGGTCCTTGGAGGCAATCCAGGAATCGACCCAATTTTTGACTTCTTCGTAAGCACCGAAGTGCTGGTCAGCCAAATCGTGTGCCATTGACCGGAACAAGAGATAGTCGGAAGAGGCAATGTCTGGAGAGTACGGCGGGTGGGATAAAACCTCCCATTTCAGCGTTTCCAAGTACTTTTTCACGATATTTGCAACATGGGGTCGGGCATTGTATCACCTTGTCATGTCTTTCGTTGAATTGTGGCCGTTTCTCTTTGAGTGCCTTACTCAAGCGCATCAACTGACGTCGGTAGAGTTCCCCTGTGATGGTTTCGGATGGTTTGAGCAGCTCATAGTACACAACGCCCAGCTGGTCCCACCAGATACACAGCATCACTTTGGATCCGTGAATATTCGGTTTGGGCGTCGATGACGGAATATGACCAGGCAGTCCCCATGATTTTCGGCGTTTAGGATTATCGTAGTAAACCCACTTTTCATCTCCAGTCACAATCCGGTGCAAAAATCCCTTCCTTTGTTGTCTTTGGAGCAGTTCCCGCAAATGCTGAGAATTCGGCTCGTAGGTTGCCATGTTTGAGTGCCAATAACTTTATAATGCATACACGTGTCCGTTAGCTTTTTTAAATTATTTACATTGGCTGAGCCTCTAGTTTAAAATGCCACTTTTTTTATTGAGCTAGGGCCACTACTTCGGCCGCAGTGGCTCTCTAAGTAAAACGGTCACTGCAAAGTTGTACTCCTAATACATCGAAACGAATATGCCATGGGACGTAAGTTTTTCAATTTGTTTTAAATCTCAAATAAAAAGTGAGCATCAGAATGATCATCCACGATAATAGTGGAGAGAATATCAGATATCCAATGGAACATCCATGGAGAGAATATCAGATACTCAACTGATAAAAACAGATACTACACTTTGATCTTCGCCACAGGCCAAGAAGCGATACTCTTTAGAGTTTCTCCGGCGTTTAAGTAGATTTTCGGTTCGCGCTACGCTTACGAGAAACGAGGGCGCGTGCGGCTTCTAGCGGTTGCTCCGAGAACTACGGGTTTCCTCACACCTATAATTTCGATTGTGCTCGGCCATGATTTGGTTGAATTTGTTCACCCAAATGCGCAAGAAACAAATTTTATTTTCGCATAATTTTTTAACCTATTCACACATTTGCTTAATATTTTTCAATCAAAATAAAAATATTAATATTTTAACGAATAATGTGAGTGATTCGCATAATTTTTTAACGAATGGTGAAAAAAATAAAATGACATATTTATTCAATAGAAATTTTATCTGAATCAAACGAGCGAAATTCAATTTTACTTGTGTACTCGATTCAACAATATTCATGTTATAAATTGAAACGCTTTTTTTTTGTTCGTTGCACAAAATTCATTCAAAACTATATAATTTGTTCGCGATATTTTTTTAGATAGTTTTAATAATATATTGTTCTCGGCTAACAATATATCTTTTGAATGAAAAAAAAACTCTTAATTTTATCATGTTATTAAAGTCAATAGCGTTTTGTTTGGACTAATAAATCCGATGATTGACACCAACAATTTTACAAGCGAATCAACGAAATTTCATTCAATAACACCAATGATATTGGAACAATGATTTTATTTTCAGTGTATCACGATGAATTGGCACACTTTAGGAAAAAAAATACAGCAGACTTTCAGAAACCGTCATTGACGCTACGATGACAAGCAGCCATCTTCAATGACTTTCTTCGCATTCCAATTACGATCGCCAATTTTCAATAGTAATCCTCCTGAGTTTCGATACTAATCAAACGTCTCCTTGCCGTGATAGGCAAGAAGCTCGAGCGTTAGGAGCCAATCACTGGCGCGCAGCTCGACACAATTTTTTCTCATCCACGGCATCACGCGATAAAGGATATAATCAGGGTAGTGGAGCGATAAATTCGTTATACAACATTAAGCTGGATGGAGAGACCCGGAACGGGTCTTTTTCGCTGCCGCTCCGCGCAACGCCGGCACAGTGTGCAATTTCCCGCTAATCACGTTAATCACGCTAAACGATTTCGACACGCTCGTATCTCGGCGAATTGCGGAGACTCGCCGTTTCACCGTACACAGCTGACGCATACACACCCGCCAATCCAGTACTGCAAGAAAGCAACGACAAAAAAAAACATTCCGAACTGTCGAGCCGACGCGCTCACCGCATATGGTCAGGTTGTGCATGATTTTTCGCACTCCATCCGGATGAAGCAAAAGAACAACGCAGTGCAACAAATCCCTATACGATGCTTCACCAAACGTGGCTTTTGCGCGTGTGGCAACGTATGGTCACGACCCCCAAGACCAGCAAAATCGATAAACGTCCTCCATCTTTTTCCTTTCGTCCGTTTCTCTCGCTCGTTCTACCTTTCGCTCTGTCTTTCTCGGCTGCACCGCCGATAAACCGGTCGTTGGCCAGCGGCAGATTTCGATGTAAATCACGCTTCGTTCCACCGATGTAGCGAATTGATGTTTCTGATGGGCGCCGGGAGCAAGGGCGACGCTTGCCGAGACGGAGACGCAGGTAGAACGAGATCACGGTGATCCTCCCCTTTTGCTTTACAACCCCTTGCCGAATCCATGCACGAGGGCACGTATGTATAGCGACGAGTGATTGAATGTGCAGATGTGGGGGTAGAGCGGAAGTCAAGCAGTGAGATCAAAAGAGAGAGAGAGAGAGATGGAGAGGAAGAATGATCTGTTCCATAGCCTTGAAGAGGGATATACCTCATTTCAATGCCCTAAGAAGAAGAGGAGCAAGTGAGGAAGGAGAGCTAGCAGCAATGTTACCAGCCAGGAATACCCAAAGTCCTGTAGCTTAGACTTAATTACTACGATTAGCGTGCGAGAGGTTAGGCGAAGAGCCATATCCGTGCGTTATTATACATCGGAGCAAAGCTCATCTCTGGATGCCAGTGAAGCCTCCATATATGCATGTATACGACGAGCACAGAGCGAAGGGTATATATGCGAAGGGGATATAACAGCGGGAGCGAAGTGAGGGGAGAGCAAACTTGCGAGTTTCCTGAAGGCAAAGGGTGTGTGTGTGTGTGTGTGTGTGTGTGCAAAAGAGAGAGAGGATGAGAAGGGCCAAGAGGGTGAGGAGGAGTTGTTGGAGTAAGCAGTGGCTCCGGCGACGGATTCGTAAAGGGGTTGAGTAAAGTGAGTAAAGCCCCTACCGGGAAGGAACGTTACCACCTCATGGAGAACAGAGAGCTGTTGTTCAACACAAGTGGCACTGCGTGTATGTGTCTGTTTCCCTACATCACTAATGCAGTGTGAGACTGACGTGCTTCCATTCCCTTCTCTGCAATCTTCATCTGTCATTTTCCTGATGGATATTAAGCACATTCGTGTGGCGCACATTGTCCAATTAAGTGGACATTGGCCAACCGTTGATGTGTCGTATCTCTCTAATTGTCTGTTTCTCTCAATAGACTCATTCTCTCTGCTGCCTCAGAGACGTAGCTTTGTTTTTCGTTGCACGTAGTACCGACGTTTCTAAAGCCATTGTGCTCAAAGTACGACGAAATAGCGGCGGAAACACTGTCAATGCCAACGTTTTCTTCTCTCAAGGTCGATCTGGTTGTCACTGTCAGCCCGTTCCATCTCACTGGACGTGTATTCTTCAACTTGAATGCGGGATACGAGTGTTCTGGGAATTGTACCGAGTGTACAACAGGGCATGGAGGGTCTCGCGAAATCAATTAACGCCTCTCAGTCGTCTACAACCGACATTCCACTTTTCAGCTCTTTCGCGTTCGCGTAATCTGGCATCCTTTCAACCTGACAGGATGAATCTCAACGGGATAAAACGAAGCGGCACACCGTTACGCATGGCGATGAAGTGGCTGACAGCAATGGTGACAAAGGTGGTCAAGACCAATAGAGATGCGTGACTTATACCATTTCATTCCGCAGAAGCCAACGAGAGAGGACGAGAAGTGCGAACGACAGAGAAGCGATTTTCCGGCTCTGAAAGCGTCGGGGCGGTTCCACCCGGACAGAAATCCAATAAAGCTGTTACTTGGAAGGGAATTCTGGGCGTAGGGAACCTTCGTCTACGAACTTCTCGTATTTTTCGTAATTACGTTGCCTTGTACTTTTCCGCTGTACTGCCTGTCCACATTCACGCACTACGTGTAACCCCCAATTGGATCAAGATGCATTCAAGTCTTGGGCTGATGACGGTACATCAGGATGAAAATCCCGGCGAATATGATCTGCGAATATCACCGACAGTGATGGACACGCTGTCGAGTACGCCTTCGACGATCTTCCATATCGAACAGCCTGCGTCCATACCTAGATGGGTGACCCTCGCACAGGCTACCCCACCAAGTGAGATGCAGTTTTACCGGGTTCTCGATGCCAACACAACCGAAACTCAATTGAAACAAAGCCGCTGGGATCAGACACAAGTTTTCCTCAGTTTCCCTGTGCCCTCCTGTAAACACTATACAGTGGCGCATTAAGAACAAACAGCAGTGTGACAACTGTGGACGCAGTCTTCGTGAAATCGAAAATGGCGTAGTGACGGGTGGGGGTGAAAATGTCGAATGACCAAATATAAAACGACAAAGATTTCGAAACGACAGAATCATGAACTCTCAAAATAACGAGGGTGAAATTATTCGAAATTGTATCCTTCGATCGATGACGAAATCGAATAACTATTACACCAAAGGATTATTCATTCGAGAGCTTATTTATTCGAGAACATATAGCAAAAAGTCTATAGCAAAAAGCCATATATCGAGACTACAAACTTCGAATGCGTAGATCTTAGAAACGCAAATGATCGATGGTCCGAAATGGCGAATACCTAAATGGCGAACATGGCATGGCTGCCTGGCCCGACTGACCACTAACGCCATCTGCCATCGTCATTCTGAAGCGCAAGTAGTATTGCTCGATCCCAAGTTTTCGCTATCCGGACTGTTCCCTGTTATGGCCCAGCGCTATTCTAACTCATCGACTTTTTGGTCCTTCGCTTTAAGGGAGACTTTGTCCTTGGAGTGCTATATTTCAGGTGTTTTCATTTTATTTTTTTAAAAGAAACGAGTAAAGCTTTTTGAGTGCGGTTTTTTTCTTGCTTTTATTCATGATATACAGAACGATAAAAAAAATTTTTTTTGAAAAAAAAAAACAAAATGGCGGCCTTTGCAGCTCCGCGAAAACAGGTCCTCAAATCGCGGGAGGTAAACGGCTGACATCACTGCCCCCTCTTTGTTGATCTGAAACACAAATTCAAAGCATATTATCAATCTGTGACCCTTTGGTCATGGAATGACGGATGGGTTTTTCGTTTAGTACAAATTTCGGAAAATGGCGGCAATTAAAAAAAATCGAATTTTCGTGTTTTTTTTCGCATAAAAAGATAAATAATAAATGCAAAAATGTATCTATCGCAAAAACGATCCGTCATTCCGTGAAGACATATTTTCTGAGTATGCTCTCCAAATTTCAGGTCGATATGTTAATTACAGCGGTCAGGAGAATGTCAGCCGTTTTTAAAAACGTGTTTTTGAGAAAAACGCGTTTAAAGTTTTGTAATGTGTTTACACAATTGTGTTTATAATTACCGCTGATCGGCAATGCCTGGTCCCTAGAGGCATCCCTCCTCTTCTTCTAGCTGCTCACGTTGAGCCACTAACATCTCCCGCTAAATTTCAAGGACAAAGTCTCCCTTAATGAATTCGAAATTGTAAACTGTTGTAATATTTACAATTCGAAGATTTGACTTCTTGAATTGTTTGGTGTTTATATACAGGCGAATCGATATTATATCTCTCATTATTTTGTTAAATCTGATATTTGTTTTCGTTATAAATCAACTTCTAGATCTTTACATTCAAAATTTCGGTCCTTCTGAATATTGATCTCTCGAATGTCCGATCCTCACCCGTAGTGACAAGCGTTGGGCTGATAGTAAAAAAGGCGGGATCGTAAAATACCGCGAGGACACGCTTTGAAACTTTGGAAATGTAAAATACACGTATCTGAATGTCCTTGACGCGTTATCCCTACCGCTCCAGTAAAATCCGAATCCTAAACCATATAAATAGATATTAAGCTGCCCACCATGGCGGAAATGAAGTCTGACTTCGTGCGTCTTCAAATGGCATGAATAATAAATGACATGTCTTCAAATCTCACTCTTTTTTGCCTCCCTCAAAAGAGTCTCTCCTCCCCTGCCACCGCACGTTCTCTCCTCCTCTTATTATTTATTTTCTCACATTCCTTACTGCGCCTATTAGGCAGTTTGTATTCCACCCTTTTTCACGCCGCCCCGGAGGGAGGGCACAGGATTAAAAAGAGTCACCAAGCACCAGCAGCTTTGCCGTGTGCTATGTTTTTCCACGGCGATGGTGATGGCAGTCGCGCGCGATGTCAGCGAGTGCGAAAGGAACGCGAGGAGAGTACGCGCCCTCGCAGAGGTGCCCTCTCTGGAACGACGAGGAAAGCCAGGAGGGGCTTTTGCCCTCTGTACGTTCATGTATATGCGAAATAGGGTGGGAGCAAGCAGCGGGGGTGGGGAGAGGGGGCTTTTTGGTCTCGGTATCTTCCTACGACCAGTCTCCTCCATACTCCAGCTTCGTATGTATGTGTGCGTGCGCGTGTGTGTATATATATACGATGGTAGCAACCCCTATAGCAGTTTGGAGGGTTGCTAGGAAACACCCCAAGCGCAGCCAGGGGCCAAGCTCTCCCGTTGTACCCTACAACTCCCGAACTCTCTGTCTTTATATCTCTCTGCTTGCTCGCGTGTCTCCGTCGCTTTTCTCTTGCTCTGTCTTTCCACCCTTCTCTCAATTGCCCACCCCTCAGCCTTGCTCCCTTGTTTTCTCCCACTTTCGCTAAAGCTGCCAAAATACGTCGTAAAAGCGAACTCGGTAGGTACGTGCTCCTTCCTTCTTGCCCTATAAGCTTTTTTCCTAGTCTTTCGCGCGAGGTACATTCGCGGTGAGGAGGGTCTCTACTCTCAGATGCCGCGCCCTTGGGACGAGATGCCACGGGACAATGACCCTGGCCGACGGATCACGGTCGAAGGATGAAAAAGTTGTTGAAAAAAATGTATAAAGATGAAAGTACACGCTTGAGTATTATGGCGACAAATTGGTGTTCGTCACGAAGAAACGCCATTGGATACATGGGCGAGATGGATGTGTCATTGACGCGGATGTATGACAGTGGTGATATCCAATACTTCGGGGCGGTGGGGAAGTCGTAGAAGTGGGGAAAAATGGGTGTTATACCCGTGGATTCCCAGAGACGAAAAGAAAATGCTCATTTGGTCCTGTTTGGTGTAATCGGGCGCTTCCGCAGTACTGATTTGGTCCTTTTGCAATTAGTATCCTTTTTGTCGTCTTTATTCCTACCTGCCAAAAGCAGTCATTGTTTCGGACTCATTCTGATGGTAATCAGGGTTACCATCAGGGCCAGACATCCAGGACGGCATTCTGATGCCTGCTGAATCTTTGACTCTGGAAAACTGAGTCTTACTCAGTTCTCTTTGGCCTAATCCTGCCCTGCTGCACAAATCCTGAGCTTCTCCGGAAAATTAAATGGACAACGATCATAACAAGGAGAATGAAAAACAAATATTTGTCAATTTCGATAGCAAGTATAGAAATCCATCCAATGGTCTGTGCATCTGACTATTTGGTCGAAAAGCAGGATCGGAGATTAAGGGGTCTTCTTACTTCAGACGCTGAAAAAGGCTATTTTCATGAATTTTTTGATAGGTTTATATTATAGATATTGATATAAAAGTTGTTGTACTTAATAAATATATTTTCGAAATACATTTTTAAAAATGTTATTTGTTTTAGTCACTATTTATAGACAAAAATGGTAGTTAAAACTTGTCCTAAAAAAGTTGTAGGTCTGCGCTGTCGATGAAATCTCGGAGATGGATCACCCGAAACGAAAAAATCAAACGGTTTTACCTTCAGTATGTTAATGGCTATAGCGCATATCATACGATTTTTTATATATGCAAAAATAACAAAATGGCGGACATTTTTCGAAAAAAAAGTGTATTTACCGTTTTTGGCAAAAAAATTAGTACATAAAATTTTTTTAAGAAATTCTTGACATGCGCTATAGCTATAGTTGTAAAGAATATGTGGTTAAAATTTCATAAGGATCGGTTCAGTAGTTTCGAAGATTTTATCAACAAGCCATCGAAAAACGATGTTTCGAGAAAAACGCGTATAATATTTGTTTGGGTTACATAAATACATAAAAAAAATGTATTAACGTATTTCGAAAGTGTATTTATTAGTCCTAGCATGCCACATTTATTTTTTCGGGACATAGTTGCCACGCTCGGGTTTGTGGGACCCCATTCAGATTTTCAATCGTAACTCCGAGTAAAATAGTCGTATTTCGATGGCTTTTTTAAAAATCGATAGCCAATTAGTCGAGAAAACTGTCTATGCATTGACAAAATCGTCAAAGTTAAGAACGTCTGAGACATGCACGTTAAAAAAAATATTTTCTCTCGAAAAAAGCGAAAGCTTTTTTATTTTACGAGTTTCGTTCGGGTTTCTCAGACCCCAGTGGGACATGCGAGGGTTAACGGCGGGGTAAAGTTAATTCGGCGAAAAAAAGGCATGTTTTTCAGATTTTTTTTTGGCGTAACGAATAGTGTTCGTTTATTGAAAAATTTACATATAATGAAGTTACATTTGAACAACATTCTCCTAAATTTGCATTGCAAAATATTCAAAATTGAGCGAGTGAAAATTAAACCCCGGAGGCGCCTCGAAAAAAAGTTGGTTTGCGGTGTGCACCATAACTCGCAACAGAATCATTTGAAACAAAAAATCAAAATGCATTTGTTAAAGGAGATGTTTCTCGAGGTAATGACGGGAGGATTTTTTTTTTTTCGTTTTTTCGATTTTTCGTAGCACTTGGGAGCCAAAAACCCGATTTTCGCTAAAAAAATCGGCTAATTTGTTGTTGAAAAATTAGTAATTATTGAAAAAAAACAAAAAAGCTCTCGACAATACCTGGTGAATTATGTGAAGAAGTACTGTGCAAAATTTCAAAGCGATTGGTCCAGTAGATTTTGAGTTATCGTGCACACGGACTTCAAATATGACAAGTCTCAGAAAAACGGTTTGAAAAACGCAGAAGAGAAGAGAACGGCATGGAGCAATAGACGCTCAAATACTCATAACTTCGTCAATTTTACTCCGATCGACTTGAAATTTTAACACAATATTCTTGATATATTATGCATTCATTTAAAAAATTAAAAAAACATTTAAAAAAAATTTAAATACTTTACCCCGCCCTTAAGTGTAACAACTTATATATCAATATCTATAATGCAAACCTATCAAAACAATTCATGAAAATAGCCTTTTTTAGCGTTTAAACTGAGAAGACCCCTTAAGGATGTGTCCGTCGATCCGGAAAGTTCCTGATTTCTTTCTCAATCCAGCCAAATTCAATGAGGCTTTGAAAAAAGAAAAACCACTGTTTGATTTTCGACTTGCATCAATTCCAGAGAATTGTTATTTCACGAATCCTCCATAACGAATGTCGGATTTTGAATAAGACGTCAATGCCCGAACGAGATCTGCTGCGCTATGAGATGAGGGCCTAAAATGAAAATGATAATAAGAGATTCCTACAATGAACGATGCGATGAGCCTGAAAGCACTAAATTTCGAAACGTCGACGGGTGCAAGAAGTGTCGCACATAAGGCGTGCAGTCATATCCTATTATATCTTTCGTTATTATGATGATGATTCGCTGCTGACCCCCTCGTGGATGAACGCGATGTCGTATATGCGAGAGCGTGCCAGACACTACCACTGTAATACAGATTCTATTATGTCGGTAGAGCGTGCGTCTGATCGCGAGCAAGCGCGTTGTCATCCTCATTTGGGATCGTACAACCGACGGCTATACAATCCTGATGGTTCTATACGTGCGGGAGAGTCTTGTTTGTCCTTTTGCTCATGCACTGTCGGCATGAGAAGAGAAGAGGCCGAGTAAGCGAAAAATAGAGGAGAGAGAGAGAGAGAGAGAGAGAGAGAGAGAGAGAGAGAGAGAGAGAGAAAGAAAGAGAGAGAGAGAGAGAGAGAGAGAGAGCGAGAGAGGGTGACAAAATCCCCATCGAAAGAGCGAGCCGCCAACAAAAGATTCACCGGCAAGTCGCTTCACCAATAAACCCCTCGACGAATCGACTCGCCTTTAATTCGATTCCGAAGTTAAACGGTGAGCGTGCCCGGAATTTCTACCGCATCATGCCACACCAAAATTCATACATGGGAATTGCCCGAACTCGTCGTCGACGGTTAGCAAATTCGGTACACGCGGTGAAATTCCATATGGTTACTTTTCCACCATTGAGCCGCAGTTGCACCCTTACAAACGGAATCAAAGTGGATTAGATTTGAGGGTAAGTTTTACGAATCGTTATCAAGTCAAATGGAGTATTGTGAGCTTTATACTGACAAAAATTATGCGTACGAATATGCTTAATGCATGTACATTCGAGTTTTTTTGCAGGGATTGTGTTTTTATTTACTTTTATCTAAATATTGTTTACACTTAACGGGGGATGTATACCTAGATGGTCGAGGTCGAGGATTTAGAAGCTATGAACATTCCGTCGACCGTAGAAGACCTACACTATGGGTCTGGTATCGATGATTCCATGTAAGTTGACAAATTTCATGATTTATTCATTCCCAAATTTTCAAACGCGTTTCTCTCAAAACCACGTTTTTCAAATCGGTACCCAAAATTTCTCGAAAACCAGTGAACCGATTGCCTTGAGATTTTTTGTGGTTACTCTATACATCAGTGTCTAGTAATTGTCATAGGATTTTTTTTTCCGTTACTTAGTTTTTGTTTTATAGGCAAAATAATAACTAATTTTTGGCCCAAAAATCACTATTTATTTATCGGCTATGACAAGTACTAGATTATAGTATCTAACTTCATAATTTTTTTGGTTTTTTTTCAGATGATTTTTGAAGAAACGCCGGTGGGTACCGTATACGCAGATTTTTTTACGACGCTCCAAGGATCATACAAGATCCTTGTATATTTTTTTATATTTTTAAAGAAAGAAAATTAAATATATTTTTGAATGTATATACTTTTAGATAATTAAAACCCTAATCCGAAATTTCAAATAGTTGTCCTTGAAAAAATTCGCAAATATCACCTTTTTCCGACTCCTAGGTGTATATTTCCCCTTAACGGGTCCGCGTATGCTTGGGGCCCCAACAACAGGTCGGTTTTCAATATTTTTTCTGGTGAGAGTATTGGAATGACGAGGCTGAGATTATACATACAGTTGATACGTAGCCTTGCTGAGATTGAGTTTAAAAAAATTGGAATATAGAGATAAACAATGACGTCATTATTATTTTACACTTAGCGCCGCCGTTGCTGCACGGCCAATCGGTGTAAGTGATTCAGACAACTAGAGTGATCTGAAATAAAAAATAGTTAATGTACTTTCAGTATAATAATGAAACTTTCGTTTGATCGGATACTTTTTGTAAATTTTGAAAATTACGAAAATGGCAAGCGGTAGACAAATTTCGATTTTTAAACAAAAAAGGCTTTAATAATTTGGTATCAACAAATGCGTAAACATATTTAAAAAAATCATTCGGTCATATAGTAGAAGATAGTATAAAATATGCTACGGCTGAATTTGAAGTGAATCGGACGAATAGATTTTGACACACGACTTACACCGTTTAATAATACATAGTTTCGTGAAAAAAGCAAAATCGTCCTGACTCGGTCAATTTCTGGAATTTTTACAAAATCTTCGTTGCAACCTGAAGATAACATCTTGAGTTACAAAAAACGCAATAAAATAATCACATTTCTGAAACGGAGTGTCTCCCCGTCCGGATATCGGACGAATAAGCGTATGTTATTCGTCCGGATAGCGGCTCAGTTCACGCTGTATTTCCATTGGACGTACATATTATTATGATTCGTGTCAGCTAATATCCGGACGAATAACATATATATAATCGTCCGAATAGAATGTGTTAAATTGTTAAACAAACTATCTGGACGAATAATGCACACGTATTCGTCCGAATAAAGTTTTTATCATTTTGTTTGGGTTTGCTTGGTTTGGGTTGGTTGGGTTTGTTTGTGTTTGTTTATTTAAATGTATTTGTTTGGGATTGTTTGTTTGGGTTATTCGTTTGGTTTTGTTTGTTTGGGTATGTTTGTTCGATTTGTTCGTTTGGATTTGTTTGTTTGAGTTTGATTGTTTAGGGCGCTGTACAGCATGAACTGCGTGAACTGAGCCGCTATCTGGACGAATAACATACGCTTATTCGTCCGATAACCGGAAGGCTAGCCACAGCGTTTCTGAAATTTCAGACATATACAGATCCCTTAAAGGAATGGTTACATTCGACGCGTAATTGCCATTTCAAATAAACTTTTCACAAAATGTTAAGGGGCTATACCAGTGTAAACGCTAAAAATTTTGGTGATTTTCGGGAACTTTTTGGAAAAAAAGTACTCAGTTAAATGTTTCGGAAAATTAAGAATATATTTGGCTATATTTCACCTATATTACATAATTTTTTCATAGACAAATATTGAGGTCCAAGCGACTTATGCGCTGCCTTCGGAGGCGCAAAAAAAAAAGTTCCTCCACTGCTGACATGATTGCGGCCGATTGAGTAGCTGAAACCGAAAAAGGAAAAAATGTCGTTAAACTGGAAGGTATTTCCTGTACAACGACGTAGAATTTTCGCAAAATATCAAAATTTAACAAAATGGCGTAATTATGAAAAAAAAGTCTGTTTTCTTGCCTATAAAATGTTTGTTTTTTTTTTCAATGCCAAATCGTCAATTTTCATCCCATCAAAAATATCCTACGTCATTGTAGAGTAAATATATTCAAGAGTACTCAGTTCAAATTTCGAGTCAATTGGATAATTGCTCTTTGAGTTACAATGTCAGCAAATTTGAAAAATCTTATTTCGAGAAAAACGCGTTTAAAGATTTAACTATCGATTTTTGCAAGATATAATGATTAGAGATACGGCCTTGAAATTTTTACAGGATATTCTTAAAAGTATAAACTGTCAAAAAAGGCATAAAAAATCGATTTTTTGTGCATCACACTGGTATAGCCCCTTGACTTCAAAGACATCATTTTTCCGCGATAAGTACATTTTTGACAATAAGTGGAATATTTACCACCTGCTCCATGATTTATTGAATTCTATAGATGTTTAGTAGGCAGAACAAGAGCGCTAGGGTGTGTGAAGAGCCTATTGCGAACAACCTCCAAAACCTTGCTGATTTAAATTTTGAGTCTTCATTTCAAATCTGCCGTTTTATGGTAACGAAGAACGCGAGATTGTGTGTACAAATGTCAAAAGCGAAAATATTTGTGTCCGGAATGATAGCTATCAGACTCAAATAAAATACTATTAGAGTAATTTTTTCTCTGAAAAGCAGTATTATTCCATTCTTATAAAAGTTAAGTATACCTTTGCGTTAAATCTATAATTTTCATGCAGTGAATAAGAACGTATATTTAAATTAAATTTAATGTTTTTACCCTCAAGTTAAGATTCAATAGAAGAATACAATTTCACTGAGTACCGAACGAAAGTCGAGATTCAACCAAACCATTAACTTACTCGCATTGCAAGTGTGGTTTTCTATCGATTCTCATAGTATACCTTACGTGTCGTATCTCTCCCCCCCCCCCCCCCCCTTAAAAGTTCGCCGTCTTCTTTTTATTGCTCGTGCGGGAACAGAAGAGAACTTGAAAGTTCTAAGCGCCCTTCGGGACGCGGTCGGAAGTTGCCGCGAAAATCGTCGTCTCGTGTACCCGAAAGGAGAGAAATGCCGAGTGCGGTTTTATGCACGCTCGAATTGCCACGGAGAAGAGCGAAAAGTGAAGAACAGGGACACGAGGCGAGTTCGCGAGAAGAACTTTCGAAGCAATTATACAAAGTCGTCGCAGGAACACGACGGAAAAGCATTTTGATCATTTCAGGGGAATCAACGAAGCGACATGATGATTGAGGCAAGGAGCGTCCAATAATAAACCCGGATGTTTTATCGTGGCGGAATTCAAACGAGGGAAAGTGGCACAGCATGTTCGTACAGTATCATCTCATTGGGAAGACTTCGATTCATCCAAAAATCCGAAAAAAAAATCCAACGACAATTTTTCTTCTGTCGGATTACCATAAAATTGTCATCAGATTGTTTTTATTTTTATTTCTCCACTTTTTATTATTATCTCGTCGCTTTTATCGTAACGCATTGAAGTTTGCGTCGTTAGAGGGCAACACTTTTTTGTTCCATTTCTTTATTTTTACCAAGTTCCAAAACTTTTTTTGCAGATCAAGATCGAACATTACTAAAAAGGATACTTAAAAAACTGGGAGTGATTTTCATAATCAGAATCGGCGGAAATAAATAATTTAGTAATCAAAAGAAATTAATTGCCGTTGCATTCCAGTGATGCAAACTTCATCTTCATCTTATCGTTTTCCTTTCACTTCATTATTGTTTTACTATCGTAAAACAATAATAAATAAAATTTTGTTTTCGTCACATACAATTTCGTATGTGTATGAAAAATAATATTTTCAAATAATACAATAAAATAATATAAAATTTTTAAAAACTGCGTCATTATTCTTTGACAACAACGCTATTATTTTGTTTGAATTATTATTCGTAACTCTTCATTCTTCAAATTGCCTCGAAGTGTCATCGAAGCATGATAAACCTGACGAAAAGCATCAAACAAACCTTCATCTTTGTCACTCTATCATCCCTTCACTTTTATCAGCACAAAAGATTAACGCAATTCGCATAAATTCATTTTTCGTTTTCGTCGTTTCCTCTCAATGTATTTCTAACCTCGTAAAATGTATTCGGAACTTCCAAACGAATGTCAACCCTCCGACATTTAGCCCCGATCTTACGAACGACTTGGAGGAATAAACTTGCGTCCTACGACCCCCACGACCCCGGCATCGATATATTTCCGCTAAAGTTTTCATCGTACATTGGGAAGTACCACAAGACGCGCGAACGAGAGTTTCGAGTCTCGGGTTGAACGAAACGAGAGTTACGACTTAATAAACTGCCTGTGCACACACACACACACACACATATACACGTGCGGGAAAATATACTTTTACACCCTTTACGTCTATGTAACGTTGGATTTTTAAGCATTGCATGTTTTAAGGACGCTCTGCGCATTTGTTTTACACAAATCGTAGATTTTAAGGACAGGACGATCCTCGAAAAGACGTTTGTATAAATATCCTCATATCTATCCAAAGGTGAGTTTGAAGGGATTGGCGTTCACATAATGTTGAATGTGGGGACCATTCGGCTACTACGAGGACTGTCCTCGAAGTCAAATGTCTTCGAAATCACCTCTCCGCATATATATATATATATATATATATATATCGATCGCTTTGGAAAGATTGGCTTCTTGCGTTTCTTCGAGCCTGTGTTCCAGCGTCAAAGTATTGTTCTTCGAAGCAATCTCCCGTCGGGCGAGTAATCTCTATAGTGTAGTTATATGTACATATACATATACATATACATATACATACATACATATATATATATATATATATATATATATATATATATATATATATATATATATAGCTACGTATGTATGTATTGTACATATTATTACTGCAAGCGTGTACAGTGGAAGGAGACGCGAGAAAAGTTTCATAGCGGGTGAAGAGGCTGAAGAGTAAGCGAGTCTTTATGAGTTTGAAACAATATTAAATTACGTGTAGGAAATGTCTGTGGCTTGGTGCGATACAACGAGGGAAGCTTTGTATATAACGTGAATCTCTATGGGAAAATAACGATAGTACTCGAACGGACACATTTCAAGCTCGTACTTTTCCCAAGCCCCCGCTACGGACAAGCCCCGTCGCAGATGCGATCTATCCCAAACTTCAACGAGGAACAAAATCCACCGATAAAAACTTGGTTGCAGTTTTCGGAACTTAAAAGATCGGAGAAAGTCTCACAACCGATTTTCCTCTTTTTTCGTTTACTATGTGGTTGAGTTTTCTCGTGTTTACCTTGATCAATGTTTGGTGGTATGTTAACTTTAGGAGTGCACTCATATTTTTCGCAACTTATTGTTATTTATGCACACTGGGTCTGTGAAACTTGGCCAGCTTTCAAATGATGTATTAGGATGTTGATGTTCGCGTTGTTTTCCAACAGATGGCGCTACCAGAACTGCGTACGTGTAGTTTAAGGAGGTATACCAGTGTGAACGATGAAAATTTGGGTGATTTTCGGGAATTATTTGGAAGAAAAGTACTCAATTAAATGTTGCGGAAAATTAAGAATATATTTGGCTATATATGACCTATATTACATAATTTTTTCATAGAAAAATATTGAGATCCAAGCGACTTATGCGCTGCCTTCGGAGGCGCCGAAAAAAAGTTCCTCCTCTGCTGACATGATTCCGGCCGATTGAGTAGCTGGAATTGAAAAAGAAAAAAATGTCGTTAAACTGGAAGGTTTTTCCTGCACAATGACGTAGGATTTTCGAAAAATATAAAAATCTAAGAAAATGGCGTCGTTATGAAAAAAGTCTGTTTTCTTGCCTATAAAATGGTCGTTTTTTTCAATGCCAAATCGTCAATTTTCATCCAATCAAAAATATCCTACATCATTGTAGAGTAAATATATTCAAGAGTACTCAGTTCAAGTTTCAAGTCAATCGAATAATTGCTCTTTGAGTTACAATGTCAGCAAATGTGAAAAATCTCATTTCGAGAAAAACGTGTTTAAAGATTTAACTATCGATGTTTGCAAGATAAAATGATATTGATATGAATGATATAAACGATAATGATATTCTTGAAAGTATAAACTCGAAAAAAGCAAAAAAAAACTATTTTTTTAGTGTGACACTGGTATAGCCCCTTAAAGGAGCGGACTGTTAGGTGCGCACGAGAAAATCTGTGTTTGGTTCATATGTTGTCCGCGAAAGTTGTTTGAGCATTAAAGATGTTTCGGGAAAGAGGAAAAACGCGAGTTTTGCACCTTTTGATCGAATCTGTGAGACCCGAGAGTGCGACTCCTAGGGTTAATAGGGTTGAAGTGCAGATGGTGTTTTTTTTTTTGGTACAAAGCGGAAAATTAAGAAGATTGTGATTGTTATCCTCGTTTTTATTTTACGCTCAATAAACTTTGCAGCTGAGGTATTAAAACCTCGTAGAGGGAGAGAACGGAAGACCAATAGGTAAAGTCAGTGAGTAAATACATCCTGGCCTGACACCATCAGATTCCGTTTCATCCGGCTCCCTCTGATTTTGCGATCCTCTCCCGCTCTCTCGCTCGCTCTTCGACCCTCTGGCTCACACACTCACGTGAAATACCCTCTTAATTAACGGACCGTAGAGCTCGCGCAGCACTTCAAAGGATCCCTCCTCCGTCCCCCAACGAGAGAGCAGGAAGCGCGCGAGCGAGAGAGAACCCCGGGAGAGGCGAAAAGTCCTTTGAAAGGAGATACCTTTTCTTGCAATTAATTTGTCGCGAACCGAGGGGCGAATCGACGTTACTACGTTAGGCATCCCATCCGGTCCCTTTCTTTATTTCCGTTTTCTTCTTTTCTTTTCTTTTGAACAACTACGACAGGGTTCTTATTCAAGTAGAATTGAAAAAGTCATGCAAACAATGCGTAGTTGCAGTTTTGCGTTAGCTTTTCCGAGCGTGTGGGAGCACCGGGAGGACCGGAAGTAGCTGCGGAATAGACGGAGAACGTGAGGTATGTAGTCTAACCTCGAAAGATGGCTACAGCCACCTTGAATCTTTGACAGTAGCTGGCACAGAATAATGACTTAAGATAGCCCTTCCTCATGGTGGCAGGAGATCATTAGTGGGAAACCAAAACGAAAGTTGGGAAAACCACTTGTTAGTGGATTAGCCACGAATGATCTGCAGCAATTCATTGATTCATGTGCCATTACGTTTGCATTGGTAATTTTTGCAGAGACTCGGCTAGACCAACTAAACTGAGTTGAGACAAGGTTGATTCCCAACCTTATTCCTGGCTACATTCGAAAGGAGTAACCTACAAGAGAAGATCCTTTAGACCCTTTGGACCCTTTCTTCTACTTTTTGATTTCCTGTGCATAAACAGTCCTCGTGAATAATAACTCTATGTAACAATTTAGCAATCGTATATACCAAAGGGTATGGATGAGTGCTTCTACGCCAGGAACAAAATTAACGCAAGTTTCACTTTTCACGCTGTGTATCCAGCCTTCACGAGCGATAATCCTTGTGGAGGCTGATGCCGCAGTATGGAAAGCTACATTACTTTGAATTTCATTCATCACACAGAACCGGTAACCCCTGACCTCTGCGTGTGCAGTTATCTCAGGAATATTTGCAATATCTGGTCACGCAGGGTAAAAAGTAGCTCTTCAATGTCGTCAGTGACGCAAATCGAGATGATTAGTTGTAGCACATCTCCAGGAATGATGACGTCAAGCGCTATGACGTCAGACGCTTGACCACCTATATAGTTGAGCCAGAAAAGTTACTTGGCCAACCCGACCAAGTGATCTAAGGAAAAGTAAAGGCTGTCTCAAAATGCCTGACTTTTTATTAGGTGTTGGAATTAATTCGTAGCGTTTTACAAGAGATGGCGTAGGTAGTACAGTATTTCGTTGTTGCCGACAGTAATGTATTCATCTTGAAACAGCTATCATTGAATCACATTTGCTGTATATAACCTCTTTTTGAATCGTAAATAACAACACTTTATAATTTATTGAATATGTCAACATTTGTGTCGAATAAAGTGTTTTTGCGGGGAGTTTTACTTCATTAGTTTAATATGAACAAAAGTGCTGCTGAAGCTCATCGTATTTTAATGGAAGTGTACGGTGAACATGCTCTATCTGAGCAAACATGTCGGAAGTGGTGCCACTGATCCACATCAGTGGCAAAGCCAAATATCCATGGGTCTAAGCTCCTGCTCTGTATTTGGTGGGATCAGAGGGGTGTGATTTATCATGAACTGCTGAAACCGAGTGAAACCATAACTGGGGATCGCTACCGACTGCAATTGATGCGCTTGAGCCGTGCATTGAAAGAAAAAGAAAATTATTTCGTCCGCAGTGTGACAAGTTGCGCCATCGCTAAAATTGTCTCCATTTTTGTAGTAAATTTTCACAATTTCCATTCGATACTCGATCGTGTAATTCTCCATTACTAAACCTCAATACTTCCTAATGTCAGCTGCCAAAGATTGGTACTCTATGTCCACGACAACAAATATGACGCGCAATTTAAAATGCCAGGTCATTCTGAGACACCCTTTCGCAGAAAGGTGAACGCACACAACAATTTTGTTGTCTAGACTGCAGCTCTTTTCGAGAAGGAAACAACCTTTGGGTACCGGATTTAGGTCCAAAGATAATTGGCTGACAGAACACGCTGCTGCGATGCCAGACGTCATCGAAGACAGTCCTCTGCAGTTTTGGCTCAAGTTGTACTGCAGTCTTGTCCAGTTTTCTCAACATCGTCGCATCCTTCAGAGATAGGCACCGCATTGCGATTGGTAGGTTATCTAGTCAGCGAGGTTCTCTCTATCGAAGAGTAGGGGAGTTGTGCTCAAGATGACATAGTCAGATAAAACGATCCACCCTCAATATCTTTTCAAATATTCGCGCTATATACGAGTAACAATGGTGGTCTATGGTCGGTCAATAAGTTATGCTAGTAGCGAAATCTAATATAGCCGTCAGTGAACGCAAACTTTTATGTAGTTAATATTTTCATGATTTCGAATTGCAAAAAAACCGACTACATTATTATCTGGTGCTAAAAATACCCGTCGGATAAGATTTCTTCTAGTTGAACTAATTTACTCATAATCTAGGGTCATTGTACTTCACAAATACTGCACAATGGATATTCTGACATCAATATTTTTGTCACAACAAATGAACAAAATTTACCTTCGCTTATGGGTAGGTTGACATACCAGACTTCGGTATAAGATGGCACACTATGTCATCTTACCCTGTTGCGTATAAAACCGGATATAGAAACAGACTTTACAGCTTATCGTTATAGGATGCCTGGCTATTATCAACGAACCTCGACACGTTAGAGCTAGTCGCAAGAACACATCACCAAGACCATTAAAACTGTAAAGAAGAATAGAATGCGTTGGCTTTTAGAATCCAAACATTTTAACGTGCCGCTGGCAACACTTCATTGTCACTGTTATAATGTTCCAGTAAATATTGGTTGCTATAAACTAACCTTTAACCGAGAAACTAATCTACCCTAGCATAATTCGGTCGACGTGTGTAAGATGACACATTAGTAATCTTAGACTGAAGTATGTCCTCTTACACACGTCAACCTACATGTGGTGTTTTAGTTTTCTACTTGTTATTTAAGGCCTTATATACGCGAAAAATTTCAAATTTTTTATTTATTTTTCATTCCTGAACGGTTAGGAATATTTAAAGCTTTACAGAATTAAAAAATTCCAAAAACAAGGTAAGATTGCATTTGTAATAGATACCGCACGGCGCGCCGGACCGCTGACTTCAAAGCCGTTTTTCCACGATTCACTTTTTTGAACCTTGTGAAAGCTCTAACTCTAGAACGAAGGTTCAGATCGCTTTGAAAATTTTACAACATATTCTTAGTATCATCACCTATCCTGTGAAGCACAGAAACAAAAATTTCAATGGCACGAAAAAATATAAAAAATAAAATACCGACAGAAAATGAGCAAAAAATGTTTTTTTATTATAATAATTTTTGTTTAATAATATTGTTGGTTCACATTGAAGATACATTCATTTTGCAATTATATATTCATTTTTTTCACATACCCACATCGATGCCGAGAACTTTCACCATCAACGCGCGCGCAAAAAAAAACACATTGCTTTATAATGTTATATCTCCGCCATTTGTTAATATTTCTGATTTTTTACATATACTTAACCATGTGCATAAAAGATCTGTAAAAAAAATGTTGTCCATATATGCGTCATTTTTTTAACCGCGTCTAGAAAAGTACCTTCGAAAATCAGTGAAATCGCGTATATAAGGCCTTAAGTAACTAATGTCCTAAAACTGATTCTGTTTCATTATAACAATAAACCTCCATGAATATACGCGTGGCTGTGAATTAATACGACGTCATTTATTTAAATACTTATCGTAAAAGACAAAGTATGTCATCTTAAGCGCAACTCCCCTATATCACGCAGCCGCCTGTCCGATCAGATGTCACCAGCGTCTTTGCTACGCCTCAATCCTTCTCTCTCCTCGCGTTTGTCCCATGACAGTCCCATTCTACTGTCCACCTGCCACAGGTTCCTCGCGATCGAGCTCGTCCATCGTTGCGGTGTTTTCACCGTATACGTGTGTACGGTCACCGGGGGTAAGCCGTGAAAGGACGTGTCGTTAGGAGAGTACGGGCATTGAAGCAAGGTAGTTTGTACAGCCAAGGTGTTTATATACCCCGTGCAATGGCGTCACGCAATAGGCAGCCACGAAGAAACAAAACAAACAAAAGCCTAGAGAACCAAGTTGGATAGGGAGGGACACACGGGCACTGTTCGAACGAGGAGTACGCCAAAGAGCCCACGCAAGACGATTACCTATTCTCCGGTGCTCTCGTGGACCTCTCCACAAACACTTGCCACAGGATGATTCATGCCCCGGTCGCAATTTACTACCTTCGGCAGTAGGCAACGCGCGCATGGAGCCTCGCATAACGCGGTAAACACTCTCGCCATCCTCACCTTTTATACACTAATAGTTAACCCGTAGCCGAGACTGCGCGATTCAACGAAGACAACGCTGGTGGGAACAGCCATTCGACGATTAACTCTCCTCGTGAAGATTCCCACGTCAACTTATCCGAAGACCCTATCTGCAAATATCTGCGCGACTTCCATCAAGAAATGCCAGGACTTTGCTCCTCCAGCCTCGAGGACCTTCCAGATCTGTCAGCCCCGAACCTCCTTGTACCGAGATTACGAATGATCCGGCTGTTCTGCTAAGGAAATCAGCATACCGCAGACCCTCGCGATCAATCGATTACCCTCAGCTTACGCAAAATCCACCACGGAATATCACTCGTGACGGCTGTAGGAGTAGAGTATCTCTTGGGGTGTTGACACAGCGCAGATGGCGAAGGAATCACGAGTCCCACACTTTTCAACGTTGATCGACCATACGATACGTGTTCACTTTTTGCCTCAGGATTCTACGGACGTTTCGGCTCGCAGGACGCGACGGCGGAAACCCCGAGTAGATACGCGAGGGCATCTTTTTTCCTTCTCGTATGGACCGTCAAGGGGTCATAGGCGACGGCGTTTCGATCTCCGAGCGTAAACGCACACACACACAGACACATATGCGAGCACACGTATTACGTGTATCACAAGCTCAGTCGTTTCTTCCGGCTCATTTGCTCGATGCTCGCCTCTCGGCGACGGGCAAAGTCCTTCGTCTCTTCCTTTCGCCTCCACCATCCTTTTTTCTCGCACGGGTCCTTTCCTCCTAACTCTTGGCGGTGCTCTCGAGTGCAACGAGCCCCGGCTGGGTGGCCCGGCGTGGACGTGTCCACGGACCAACCGAGGCGGAATTATCCAGCGGTAAAACAAGTGAAAGAAGGACGGAAATAATGGCAATGCTCAAGATGACTCCGCACACGGTGCACTGATGAAGAGACCGAGAGCAAAGAGAAAAGAGGCGCGAGGGAGACGGAGAATTGAGAACTAGGGAGGATCAAAGCAAGGAGTGAAGAGGGAACGAGATGGAGAAAGATGGCAACAAAAGTGACGCCGAAGCAGCGAGGACAGCCGAGGAGGGCGTGAGAGGGAACGAAAAAACAACGAAGATGGACGGAAAGTGAGAGAACGACGTTGTTCGCCTTGGTGTATATAGAGAAAAATAAGTGAGAGAGAGAGAGAGAGAGAGAGAGAGAGAGAGGGAGCGGGAAAAAAACCGTGCGAGAGAACGAGACGGGGATAGAGAGAGCCAGGCACAAAGAGAAGGATCCTCGTCGAGGCTTCAGGTAGTGTGTACGCGCCCGGCAAAACGAGAAGGCTATCTCTGCTACTCTACCGCACTCTCCATTCTGCTATCCTCCTCGTTAATGCCGCATATACGCCTGGATAAGCCATTCAGCCGTTGTCCCTTCAGGAAGTACTTGAGGAACAGTCATTGGCAGACTTCTGTCCCTTCCTCTCTCTGTTTTACGTCTTTCAACGCACACTCCGCGAGCTGCTCCCTGCCAACGATTGTTGGAGGTTCAACGATTGCCACGGTTGGGAAGGCTTCGCTCGTACAGTCAAGTCAATCTCCTGCTAAGTCTTGGACAATCGTTTAAACACAGTTACCCAGAGCTGCTGATCGACCCGAAGATCAGCATTGATTCGGAAAGTTGCCGCTACGTGCATCTATAGTCGCTAATGTTGCGAATAAGGACTTCGTCAATTCAGCAGCAGCGTTGTGAACTTTGCTCTTCTGGAAACTTGGTTGAACTGTCAGCGCTTCGGAACCGTATTGACCTGACTGTACCGTAGAAACCCTAACTAAGTCGTTGTATTTCCAAGCCCTGGCATATCTCTCGCTTTTTCTCCCTCGTTGCTCATCTCTGTCGGGCGTTATTCTTATTCTCCTCCCTTCACCGTCGACTTGTTGTCGCTCGTTTATCTGGAACAAAATATACAGGATATCCTTCCTACATCAACAGCGGCCTTCCACCCTACGTACGGAGGTAACCCGGGACCACAGAAATTGAACCGGTGCTTAAGCAACGCCAAGTATGTGGACAGACAGACATGTTTGTGGACACGGGTCTCCTATACGCAGCCGTATACGCGAGGAATGGTTTTTCGACTGGACTGTATAGCTTCCTTTGACGACGTAGCGCTTTATCGCTTCTTGTCCTGGGTACAATGGCTATTGGGCGGGAACGCATGTTTGGCACGGTTTTTTTTCTCTCTGCTTTTTCTCCTCCTTATTTTTCTTCTTTGTTCTTTTTTTTTCAAGCACACCACTCTATATGCGAGAGGCTTCTTATATTTCGTGGCGACTTAAGAGGCTACGAAGCGCCCTGATCTCTGAGCGAGATTCAGTTTTTTCCTAGCTGGGAGGAGAAACTCGTTGCTCGTGGATCATCGGTGGAACAAAGATCTGTCATTTGTTTTTGATGAATGTGGCGAAGACGAGAAAAGTTGGGGTGACATCACAATATGATTCACGTTGTTTTACTTCGATTTGTCCAAAATTGTCCGAATGTGTCGGAAATTACGCGCCGAAAGAACTGTCATGGAGAACGAATAGTTCGCGCCCCTTCATTGTACTCCTCCCTGTCGGGCTAATGGAAATAAGTTTGGCCACCCTGTGCATAAGTGTCCGTGTCCATATCCGTGTCTGTTTGCGTGTGTGTGCGCGCGCGCGCGCGTGTGTCTGTTTGTGTGTGTGTGTGTGTGTGTGTGTGTGTGTGTGTGTGCGCGCGCGCGCGCGCGCGTGCGTGTGTGTGCGTGTGTGTGTGTGTACAAGTGTGTGCTACGTGTAAGGGAACCCCTCGGAACTTATTCGGATCGAGAACGCTTTAGGGTCGCTACCGAGGGGTTGATTTTCCTAGTCCGGAATCGTGGATTCAGAAAGTCGGAAGGAGAGAGACAGAGAAAGAGGCAGAGAGAAATTCACCCCTCACGAATGTGGAAGCCTGGCCGCACGAGACCCCAAAGCTTTCCAACGAATTAGACGATAAATATCACTGATTTAGCGAATAGTCCAAGTTTTCGGTAGCTTTTGGGCATCGATGAACTACTCACCGATGTTCCCTAGCCCAACGAACAATACCGCACAAATGGGAAATACGACACGTGATGATCCTAGGAGTCTTTTTCCGCCTCAAAAATACCGAACCATTACTCTTGCCCGAAAGTTTCATAACCCTGGATGAAACCTATTTATTATATTCCACAATCAAATTTGTCCGATCGATAATTGGATAAAAAGACCTAAAATATTTTCGTCGTCTAGACACGAGGCGATAATAGCTTCAGCGATCATCGCCAGCTCTGTCGTTATGGAGGGATGATTTTTCCCCGGCGTAATTAACCCGAGTGTCGACCCCGGGGACGTGGAAAAGGAAAAAGAGGGATAGAAAGAGAATGTGAATAAGAGAGCTAAAGAGAGGAAAAAAGGGAGACGAGAACTCGACGTGAAACGTCCACGTAATTAGCCAATTAGGCGCTACACACTGGGCTACGTGTGTTTAGATCGACGCGATTTCCTGAGTAAAATTATCGCCGTTGGCGATTCGGTCCTTTGCCGCATGTTACTGCAGTTAACTCTCTGGCTTAGCGTAACAGGATAACCAAGCCAGATTACTGCACGGTGGACACTATGTCTCCGGGTATTTACGTGTTCGCGACGTCTATTACCCAAGCTAATCCGACGTAGTAGATACATATATGTGTGTATGTGTTTGTGTATCAAGTGACAAATCGCGAATTCAGGGAGCCTCAGATGGAAATTAACTCTGCCGACAACAAATGTGTTGATACGACAGCACTTTCGGTACAATAATCCAACCCAAATGTGCATCATTCAATGCCCTAAGCTCATATCTAAACTGGCGAATATTAACATGTACATTGGATCTTTCTAATCTTGTCACGGTCTGATTCAATCTCAATGTACCTATCAGCGTCGAGGTTGATAAGATCCAGGATAGAACCTCCTGAGTCGAAAGTAGACGCAACAGACCGGAAAAATTCAAGCTGTTTAACCCTACGACCCTACACATGGGTACCGCAAACCCCACATTATTAGTGACAAATGCTAACATCATTTTTCTTGCTTTGTTCAAACGCATTTTTCATGGTGACAAATTCATATTACACTTTTCTCGCAAAGCCTATTCCATTCGTCAGGTCTCGAGCGTTTGATTTCAGAAAAAAAAGTCTCTCTACGACAAACAGTTCGTTGGCAGCGTTAATTTGAAGTGCTGGGGTGTACGTCACCCCACTGTAGGTTATTTGTTTCGTACAGATAGTGTTGGGTCCTAGGGCTAAGCCATTCAGACTAACAAAGAGAAATCGCATCTTGGAGATATCCATCGTACCTGGATAATACTCGAGGCATGATTGAGATTTTTTTTTAAACAGCGCCAAGAGAAAAAGACATCTCCTAACTGCTAAAATTGCCGAGGGCAAAGTCCTCTCGAAATACCGCCTCATTTTTCATTACTTCTTTTCGAATATGATTTTTCGATCGCCTCGCGTAACTCGGGCAGCCGGACGCGAATATGCCACGAGAAAGCGAAACATGAATGGAAGCGGAACTGATTCTCGGCGACAAACTTGAAGTTTGCTGTCCTCGTTAAATAGAACTAGAATTCGATGTGACCAAAGTATTACTTTTATAGACAGGAGAAATATGTACATAAACTTGGAAAAATACTTTTTTTATTCACCACCAGGCATGCACAGTTGGATAGACCCAACATATCATCCGGAATTTTTCATTTCAACGAAAATGTCGCATTGTGAAGGGAGCGATGCTTACTGTTACATTCAGTCATAAATACACACACACACACACACACACATATATATATATATATATATCGGATATCACGAGAGAATTTCAAAGAGAAAGAAAAGAGAATCGGCATACAGTTGGAACAAAACAAATTCGGAGCCATAGAAGCCAAGCCTTATATATACACATAGAAATACAAAGCAGTGTGTATGTAGGGAGCAGAACAGCAGCAGCCATTTCTCCACCGTTCGTCCTTTCTCCTCTCATTGTATATCCATTCCCGACCGTCGCTCTCTTACTCTCTCTCTTGCGTTCTCTCTCCCTCCGAGTCTCTCCCTCGCCTTCCACTGTGTCGGCGAAACATGACAATAATACGATATGAGTCTACAAACCACAGAATATAGTGTAACTTGCCCCGACAGTGTTCCCTCTAACCGTTCCACGTGAGGCACTGTACTATTCCACCAGAGGCAGCACCGGCAAGCACCCCATCAACGGATTGCTGCTGCTGCTGCTGCTAGCCTGGCAAAGGCGCGGACGAGGAGAGCGAGAAAGAAAGGAAGAACGGCGGAGCTAGTGATAGAGGGAGAAAAAGACAGAAGGAGAGAACGAGCGAGGAAAGACGAGAGTGGAGCAGAGAGAGCGGATGATAGAGATGGAGAATACGACTCGACTAGGGAAAAGAGGGGCCGGAGTTACGAGCCAACGTGACGGAGAAGGACAACTCTATACGGACTGTGGTGTGCGGATACCGAAAAGGGAAGAGGCAGCATCGGAGTGAGCGAACGAGTGAAATCTACCGCAGCGCCGGTAGAACGAAGACGAAGAGACCCAGGGTTCATGGCAGCGGAATGGAAGTGGTATATAGAGGTATACGGAGAGTGAGAGAAACCACACGACGACGACGACGACGGCGGCGACGACGACGACGACGATGTGAACGAGGGGGAATTCTGGCGAGCACCACCAGAGGCGTGAGTGAGAAAGCCAAAGCCACAGATGAGAACCGGACGGAGAGAACTCGCGAAGCTGCGCGCACGGTCCGAGCGTGGAACAAGGACGACATACTATACTTTTGCGCACATGAACGCGGTGGGGGGGGGGGGGGAAGAGTGGGAAGAGCCACGGGAGAAGCATTGTGGCTTGGGGTTGTCGATTGCGGTTTCTAGCGAGGTGTACGAGCATGCTTAAGAGCAAAACAGACCGGGAATTTTGCTCAATCGTTATGAGAGAAAATATGTTGGTGACAACGACAAAAAAGACCAGGAGGAACCTGAACAATTGGTATGAATATCCAAACGGTATTTCACTTTTGCTCGCTATAACTTTACGGTCATCTCGACGAGCACTTTTAGGAGATTGTGAACTGGGCGAGGCGAGATATTTTCTGCGAAAGTAGCGTTGTAATTATTTGCGCGTATGAGGAGTCCTCTTGGTCGCGAATCATGATTTTGAATTGTTTTTTTAGGCTTTAGGGATTTTTAATACTAGTCTTTGGTTGTGAGAGGTTGGGGTTTCTGAGGGCAACCGTCGTCCCTTTCGATTATTCCCTTTCTCGGGAAGCCTTGAGGAGGGTCGAGCGTGACGACAAACTCTATCGGAGGACGTCGATCAATGTTAACGGATACCTATCTTTTTCTACACTTAGATGTGTCCAATAAGACAGCAAATCTTCCACAAGTTTTTCGCCACGTCGAGAACTTCGATCTAGGCAGTTTAACACTGCTTCTTATGAAAAATCGCAAACCACACTAAACGTTTAACGTTGAGATGATAGCATTTAATACGTTTGAGAGAAATATCCACTGCGATTAAATAAATAAAAAATTTACAAATAATCTGCAGAGTATTCTTGGTTTTTATTTATTTTTCTCCCACAACAATGTAGTGAAAATTACGAAAAAATTGAATTCGAATTTTTGGTATAGATATCCACGTCTTAAAAGGCTAGTATCCTTCAACATTTATTGATGAAACGACCGGGCCTCGCTAAAGCGGTTGGATATACTTGAGATTTCAAAAGTACGATTTTTATATTGTATAGTTTTATAGCCTATCTTAACTTGAATTTGCAATACAGATGTAGCGAAAAATTCGAAAATCGCCCACTTTACGACAGTTTTCGCAAAGGCTCAAATCGTTCACTGCGATACTGCGAATCGCCCCGTTGTGATTTGCCCTTTTTTCTTTTACGTTTTACTCGAAATTATGTTTTATGAAATGGTGTAGTAGTCATATCTCAAAATTTATTCATCCGATTTACTTCATATTCGGGCAGAGCATAGTTTATAGTATTTTCTATCGTATGAACGGATGATCTTTTTATATGCTTATCCATTTGTCAATAACGAGTCATTGAAGCTGTTATTCTTTGGTCGAAAATCGATTTTTTTTAAAGATTGCCATTATTGTAATTTTCAAAATTTAAAGATAGTATCCGGAAATACGAAAATGTTATTGTTATACTGAAAATACATTTTTTTATTCTTCATTTCTGGAATAATAAAAACTTGATCGTATATCAATATTTTCAATTTAAAAAACTTAAACTTCGCTAGACTGTTAATTGCGTGTGCAATCCTGACCTCGTCATCCCATTACTCTCTGCAGTAAAAAATATTCGTAATCAACCTGTTCTTTGGGCCCCAAGCTTGTGCAGACCCATTGAAGGAGGAAGGACAAATTGCTGAATATGATGTTTTTTTTTAAGGGAAGATTTCTTCACCATTTTCGAGACGTTTTGTTTTATTACCATTTTCGACTCTCGCATGGTTTTTGTTTAATCTTTAAAAATGGTGAAGCTATGGCCGCGGTCTTCTAAACTCGTTGCGGTGAATGTTGTCAGACGGCGTGACATGTAGCGTCAGCGGGATTAATCAGAAGAAAAAACCAACGAAAATGTTTCTTTTATTAACACTGATACGCAGAATATGAACCAATAAAAAAGTGAAAAATGTTGATAATCGATGAAATGGTACGCTTTGAAAGAAAAATGTTGAGTTTCCCGAAAAAAAATAGCTACATTTCACAATAAAAAAATACTTAAATTTTTTATTCGAAAACATTTAGAGTCAGGTTCTAGACAAAAAGGTTAAAAATATTTATACCAAATTTAATCCGAATCGGTCGATTAGTGTTTTTGCTACACGTCACGCCAGTTTTAAAAATTCATTTAGGACGACCGTGCCATAACACCGAAATTTTTTTAAATGAATTAAAAAAATACAATGCAATAGCCAAAAGTAGTAATAAACCAAACGTAAGTCTTAAAACGTGTGAAAAATCTTTCCTTTCTCGTAAATTTTTAAATCACGTATCTTCCCCCTTCCCCCTTCACCCCTCACATCTTTAAATCACGTATCTTCCCCCTTAAAAACGTTTCTTTCGCGAAGTTAACGATGAGAGAGCGACGATCCGTTTACAAATTGTGGAATAAACGATACCTCTTTTGAAAAAATGCAACAAACACAATTTATTATTTCAGTTGCAAGACAAAATCGTTACATCGAAAACGTGCACATTGCAGCTCGAGACCGCCAACGTCAGTACCAGGCTACGATGGGCACATATGACGATAGTTTCTATGTCTATACAGGTTTATGTACATGCACAAGTGTCATTGCCGCACGGCAGGCAATTATCACGGGGTATACGTAATTACTTTATGCAACGAAGCAGGAGTAATCATTGGGAATATACGCGACGTGATGCAAGTGATGCAGAATTTCACAGAGGGACAGAGAGCTCAACGATGCGTGGATTGGCGTTTACAATTGGTTAAAATGGATTCAACGTCGTTGGGCGCCTTGTACAAAAATCATTATTAATGAACATTGCGGATATTTGCACTATTGACGGACAAATGTAAACCGGTGAACATCGGGATTCCCTTGCCGCGTGATACTAGAAACTTTGCATATCAATGCAAACAACGTAACACCTCGAATTTGACTTTTATTGTCATTCATGTCCTATCTAAAAAGTCCAGCGTCTATTGGCGAGAGGACGTTAATTTTTGTGTTCGATTCTCAAACTATACTATTCAAGTTAGGGTATAACTCACTTAGATTTCGACAAAGCTTATTGGGAAACTTGGACTTTCGATGTAAAAAATATTAGCAGGATTTTTTAAAGAGAGACTACCTACAGCGATTGATTTAAGGCCTTATACGAGGGTGGGGTGAAAAGTTTCCGGCCTGACCAAGAGATGGTGCCACTAGGTCTAGTTTTGGAGCGGCGTCCTACAGTACCATTCCTACCGAGCTTGTATGTACAGTTTCAGCCCAATCGCTACGTTGGTTTGCGTTTGAGAGCACATTGCGCGAGACGCTTCCGTTGTTTTCGTAAAAATGGAAAAATTGGAAAAACGTGCTGTCATTAAATACTTCCATTTGAAAGGTTTTACACCAAAACAAATAAAAGAAGAGATGGATTCAGCACTAGGAGACTCCTTCCCATCATATTCAACTATTAAGCAGTGGGTTTCTGAATTTAAAATGGGTCGTGTGAGCACCTCTGACGAGCCTCGCTCAGGACGGCCCGTTGAAGTCACAACTTCGGAGATGATTGAAAAAATCCATAAAACAGTGTTGGAAGACCGCAGGTTGAAAGTGCATGAGATAGCTGAGACCTGTAGGATGTCAGCTGAACGTGTGCGAAATATTTTGCACAACCATTTGAACATGGAAAAGCTGTGTGCAAGGTGGGTGCCGCGTTTGCTAACGCTCGACCAAAAACTGCTTCGTAAAACCATTTCTACCGACAATTTGGCGCTGTATAGGCGTAATCCAAACGAATTTTTGCGTCGATTCATAACTGTTGATGAGACATGGGTCCACCACTACACTCCTGAAAAAAAAGAACAGTCAAAACAGTGGGTTGGAAAAGGGGAACCAACCCCAAAGAAGGCAAAAACAATTTTATCGGCAAACAAGTTTATGGCTACTGTTTTTTTTTGGGATGCGAGAGGAATTATATATATTGATTACCTTGAAAAGGGTAAGACTGTCACTGGTCAATACTACGCAGAGTTATTGCAACGTTTGAAGCACGAGGTGCAAATTAAACGACCTCATTTAGCGAAGAAACAAGTTTTGTTTCATCACGATAACGCACCAGCGCATTCGTCGATTGTTGCCATGTCCAAAATCCACGAATTGAAGTTTGAATTGATGCCGCATCCGCCCTACTCTCCAGACTTAGCCCCCAGCGACTATTACCTGTTTCCTAACCTCAAAAAATGGCTTGGCGGAAAAAGATTTAAGAGCAACGAAGAAATTATCGAAGCTGTAAATCAGTATTTTGAGGAGCTTGACGAATCTACGTTTAAAACTGGTATAACTAAATTAGTACACCATTATGAGAAATGTATCAGTGTTGATGGAGATTATGTTGAAAAATAAAGCAAAAAAAAAATTTTTAAACATCGTTTTTCTTGGCCAGGCCGGAAACTTTTCATCCCACCCTCGTATACACGATTTCGCCGATTTTCGAAGGTACTTTTCTAGACGCGGTTAAAAAAAATTACGCATATATTGACAACATTTTTTTCAGGTCATTTATGCATATGTATGTAAAAAAAATCAGAAATATTAACAAATTGTGGAGATATAACATAATAAAGCAATGTATTTTTTTGCGCGCGCGCGTTGCTGGTGAAAGTTCTCGGCATCGATGTGGGTTTCTGAAAAAAATGAACATATTTATAATTGCATAATGAATACATCTTCAGTGTGAACCAACAATATTATTTTAAAAAAACTATTATAACAAAAATTCGAAACTTACATTTTTTACTCAATTTTCTGTCAGTATTTCATTTTTTATATTTTTTTGTGTCACTGAAATTTTTGTTTGCGTGGATCACACGATAGGTGATGATAGTAAGAATATGTTGTAAAAATTTCAAAGCGATCTGAACCTTCGTTCATGAGTTAGAACTTTCGCAAGGTTCAAAAAAGTGAATCGTGGAAAAACGGCTTTGAAGTTGGCGGTCGGGCGCGCATCTTACCTTATTTTTGGAATTTTTGGAATTTTTCAATTCTGTGAAGCTTAAAATATTCCTAACCGTTGAGGCTAATGGAATCAAAAATAATGAAAAAATGAAAAATTTTGAAATTTTTCGCGTATATAAGGCCTTCAATAACAAATAGAAAACTAAAACACCACATTTAGGTCGACGTGTGTACCTTATAACAGTATTTCACATCGAAGAGCACACAGGATTTTTGATATAACGAAAACTTTTTCCGGAAAAAAATATTTTACGCGATCTTTTTTTAGCGAATAGAATTTTTTTCCAAACATGCACAGTTTTACCAAAAATCGATATTTGTCGATTTCCCTACAAACTTCGAAAGTAGATATTTTCTAGAACTCAAATTATTAAACCATTTCATTCCAGACAACAAATTAGTAGAGATCTCTTGATAGCGGGCACTATCAAACTTTGTTTGATAGTGCCCGCTGGACAGTATCAAACAAAGGTGACTTGCTTCATCATGCTTTAGCCATTATGTTACAAAATCTTGTAAAAATATTTGTAGTGGACATACTTGAATATATGTAGAGAAAAGGCCACTAAACGGAAGTTTCATTCTACCAACTGGGTATCCATAGAAAATAGTCGAAGTTTACCTTTTTCCGGGATCTAGACTTATAGTCTTCTTCAAGGTGTTACATCTATGTGGCCCACGAAAAAAAGAAACCTTTTGGGGATTTTTTTTCTTTGAGGATACTAAAAAAAGCACCACAATCAGGTTTGAAGGTCATTCTACATGTGTTAACGTATACAGAAACAAAAAAAGATGTAAAGAATACAAAATATCGGCTCAGTCGTAATTAGACGAAGAGCCTTTTCTTTAGGGGCTCTGCTGGAAGACACAGCACTTTTATGGATCAACATTTAGGACAAAAATTTCGTCTATTACATTATTTTTGCTAGAGACGTGTACATGATTATAAAAAAATATGGTTTTTTTCGCAATACGTCATCATTTTGAAGAATTTTTGTTTCGCAGAAAAATCGGCCTCAATTTGTTTATAAAAACGAGAATTTTCCATGAATCATGGAAATCGTGTGTACTTTTTTAGAAAATGTAGCTAAGAAGTTACGGTTAAAATTTCAAGTCAATCGGATGAAATCTGCACGAATTATGCGTCCTCCCGACTTCAAAAACGTGATTTCGAGAAAAACGCGTTTAAAGTTTCAAGACTGATTTAGTAGCTATCGTCCGCACGATGGAATTGAAGATCTCATTTGAATTCTGCGTGTACTCTTCGAGGCACTTTGATAGTTGGTCTTCACGTGTTAGGTCCTTGTATATTTTTTGAACAGCGACTGGACTAAACGACTCAAAATTGCTACTTTCACCATCTAGAATGTTTCGTGCGGTTTGGAGCGCTCGGAGGCGCTACGAAAAATGAGCTCTAAAATCTTTAGAAAAATATCGTGTATAACTCCTTTTGTGTATCATTTTCGTAATTTTTATACACAATTTAAGCCAATAATAAAAGACGCTCACAATTTGTTTTCTTCTCAGACGTAACGCCTTAAGTATCTTTCGGAATTTACGCATTTGCACGTTTCACCTACCTATATACACCAATTTTATATATATATCTGTTTATTTTGTTCTATTAATATTTTTTAAATAGAAGCTTGCACTTCCAAAAGAGTACAATCAATATACAGGGTGTCCTGTAATTAATTGATAATCCTGCAACTGTCGATAGGTCAGATCATATCCTACTATATGTTGGAATTTTTGTTTAGTAAAAGTCCCACGGTTTTCAAGATTTTGGACTTTATGTTATCTTTTGAAAAAAAATCATCTGCTATTGGTTTTTCGCATGCAATTTCTACAAATAATATGAATGGACAATAACTAAACACGTGGTCGGGCTCTACTGCTAAAAAAGCCCTGCTAAAAAAAGCACTGCTAAAAAAGTACTGCTAAAGCCTCTACTGCTAAAACTGTACTGCCAAACGGGCTCTACTGCTAAAAATTCCACCGCTAAAACTGTACTGCTAAAAGGCTCCACTGCTAAAACCTGTATTGCTAAATGGGCTCTACTACTAAAACTGGACTGCTAAAACTAGCTTCTGACAGAGGGTTCATATGAGTCCCACTGATGGAGGTTATACTGTACTTTTTGCGGTTTTTTGACGATTTTTTGGGTTTGTTTGGTTTTGTTTGATGATTTCCAATAAAACTTTTCAAAAACATACCCTTTTGCGTTTTAGCAGTTCAGACTCTTTAGCAGTGCTTCTTTTAGCACTGGAGTCTATTTAGCAGTCCATTTTTAGCACTACAGCTTTTAGCAGTAGAGCTTTTTGCAGTGGAGTTTCAGCAGTAGAGCTCGTTTAGCAGTTGAATTTTAGCAGTCCTTTTTTCGCAGTAGAGCCCTATTACCACTGCGCAACTTTTTAAGGTAAGTGACACGATATGCGTAGGGCATTTCTTTTAAACCGCAGGCTATCAAAGTCAGATGTTTGAACTGGTTTGTATGAAAATTCTGCAAAAGATCTTTTTTCATAAAGTCTCCTCAACATTTGAGGTTAAAAAGAAGACTTTTCCAGATAAAACGACAAAGTTTTTTTAACCGGGTAAAAAACGTTATCATTTGTAGAAATGGCATGCAAAAAATCAAAAGCAGATGTTTTTTTTTAAATAACATAAAGCTCGAAATTTCAGAAACCGTGGAACTTTTACTAAACTGAAACTCCAGCATATAGTAGGACATGATCTGACATATCGACAGTTGCAGGATTATCCATTAATTACAGGACATCCTGCACACACACACACAAGTACAAGTTTATATACATAAAACCAAATTCAACTTGCTCATTCAAAAAGTACAAACATAAAAAGCATCCTCATAAATACATATATATTTTTTCAAATACTAGTAAGTCAGAATGCCAATAAAAAAACAACATATATATACAATTGAGAGCATTATCGGGCAAG
>OZ023318.1:31448110-31470610 GCA_964007375.1 Ophion obscuratus | reverse complement strand
GGTGAATACAGGCTGAAATAAAATGTCAAAAATGGAATTATGACATGTTAAATTTATTATAAAAATAAATAACATTAATAAAGTTTTGGTGCATTAAACTATCAGTAAAAAAAAATTGTCCAAAGATTCAAATGGCAGATCGCGCTTATCGCGAGATTTTGATGTGAATTTAAAAAAAATCACATCAAAATCTGTGAATGCAAATGTATTGACAAGAAATTATAAATACAAAAAAATTCACAAAATGAGTTGTGAATTTTTTCGTATTTAAGACAAATTAAAATCAAATTCAAAATGATTAGATTAAAATTTGCGTCAAAAGTGAGTTCGTACGTATTTTGAGAGAAAACATCGCCTCGAGGCAAAGAAATTTTTGCACATAACTTTTTGTCCGAACATTTCTTTGCCTCAACACACTGTTTTCTCTCAAAATACGTTTACACTTGTGGTGTAAATTTTAATATAACTGTCGTGAATTCGATTTTTATTTTCTTCAACTTGAGGAAATTCACAACTCATTTTGTGATTTTTTTCATATTTATAATGTAATATTTGAAACTCACAATTTTTTTTGCAAAAATTTCTTTGCCT
Source organism: Ophion obscuratus (assembly GCA_964007375.1). Lineage (NCBI taxonomy): Eukaryota > Metazoa > Arthropoda > Insecta > Hymenoptera > Ichneumonidae > Ophion > Ophion obscuratus. The sequence goes on along the minus strand of OZ023318.1, from coordinate 31,470,019 downwards.
CGACGAAATGTTTTCTCTCGAAATACGTAAGAACTCACGGTTGGTGTAAATGTTAATCTAATCATTGTGAATTTGATTTTAATTTGTCTTAAATACATGTTTATACCCACCGACATGTCGGTGGGTATAAACAGAGACTTATTCCCCAAAACCGGTATCCCGGTTAGAATCCAACTTGCATCAGTATCGAAATATGTACGACGACGATGGCATAATTTTGAAAATTTTGGCATCACGTGTATTTTCGGTGTTACTATGTAATTCCTATCTATAGATAGGAATTTTATAGATAGGAATCTATAGACAGAAATTCCTATCTATAGATAGGAATTCCATAGTAATACAGAAAATACACGTGACGCCAAAATTTTCAAAATGATGCCATCGTCGTCGTACATATGCCGATACCGATGCAAGTTGGATTCTAACCGGGATACCGGTTTTGGGGAATCCATGACAAATCCTGATCGGGATTTGATCGGACATAGGGTATCCCGGTCAAAATTTCTGCATGGGGCCTAAAAAAAGATAAAAGAAAATATTAGTAGTCGGCGATTTTGTACAACGAAAAAATATATATTTTCTAACAGCTTGATATTCATACTAAATAGATGAGTAATTTATTTTATGAATGAATCACTTTTTCATGCGAAAAAAAAATTGTTCAATTCGCACATGATATTATACCCGTTACTGTGGCCGAAGGCCTTAATCGAAGATTCGAATAAGAAGTTTTGTTTGTTGGGTCAAACGACTAAATTTTACGTAAAGTTATCATTTTCGATCAATTTTTCGGACGTTACGTTTGAGTGCTTGTATTTTAGGCCAACTTTCAACGTTCATACCTCGGAAATGGTACGATGGAGTGGCTTAAATTTTTTTTATTTCAACGTGGTTAATGACATACTATCTCTTTGTCACAAAAAAATAGGAGGTTAAAAGTTAGTCGATTTTTGAATTGTTTCTTCCGAACCACCTTAAACATTCGGTAACCCCCTGTGTTTATTGTCGTTGTGGAATTTTTAGTTGCTTTTACACGCGTGACTACTTTATATCAGACATCTTAGTGTATAAATTATTGGATAGATTTTTTTGGGCACAATCTCTAATTTTTCGTCCCAATCGAAAGTTCGAAAATCGAATCGATACTGCGCGCCGGTAGTGTTAGGGCGTCTATCCAAATTCTTACGCGACGTAAGAATATATCATAAACAGAATTACAATTGGCGAATGTTTAATGCTCATATTTACCGTCAACAGGTCAGGTGAGAATTACATTTATAAAATGGGTTATATTTCATTCGTAATTTCAATAATTCATATATAAGTTATACATAATTGGATAATTTAAATGTTTAAAACGTAATTAAACGTATAATTTGATTAACAATAATAATAATTTACAAGTTGAATGCTGGTATTTACGATATTTTCCAGACAAGAATTACGTTTATAATACAGATCCCGATATATGTATGTATACGATAGTGGGCAAAGCGATCCATGATTTCGTCCTTCCACGACCCCACATTCAGGCGCACTAATAGCTCTTCTCGAGGCCATAATTGACGGAAGGTAGGAAACGCTGCGGAAATTCCTCTCACATAGTACGATCGGATCATAGTACGAATCGTTTTCGCGTCCCATCGTCTCAACCATTCCCCCGACCACCCCTTAATCCTGAGCGTTCCATTATTAAACGCGGAATCGATCGGATCGTTCCCGGCAGACCGGATGATTATGGTGTGCCCTTTGTTTTCCAAGAGATAATAGCGTTGCAACAGTGATGGAATGAGGGTAAAAAAATATTGCCTTGTGAAAATTGATAACGAATAAGTTTTCTTCGGTCACCGTGCAGAAAAGGTTGAATTTGTTATTTTGTTATTTGAAGATGGTTCTTACGACGACAAGTGAAGGTAATCCAATAATTGATTTAAAACAGGTGACACTTTATTCGGGGCCCAAAAAAACACACGAAATTCTAGAAATAAAGCGTTTTTTATGCATAAGGGTCTATAAGCTTGAAATTTCGCGCATACGATTTCTTTATTGCCTAGTTTTATAGCCTGGGGTCTTAAGGGGTTAGGCTATTGTAAACATTTCAAGAAGTCGTTCGTCCCTTGAGGCAACTCAAATTGAAGCGGAAGGTCCAACATATGGTACAGGAATCACAAATTAACGATCGAACTGCTCGTAAAACTTTAAACGGCTATACCAGTGTGACACTTTAAAAAAATCGATTTTTTTGCCTTTTTCGACAGTTTATACTTTCAAGAATAAAGAAAGCTCGGTCAAGTTTTAGCCAATATTATATATTTTAAGAAAAAAAAAACTCGTTTTTCTTCTTTCAGATCGACCGGTTGGCCAAAATTAAGTACACCGTCGAGTCCCTCACGTTTAAAGGTCTTCAACATGATTGTTTAAAACTTCATTAATTATTAATATTTTGTTGTGAAATTTGGTACGCAACTTTGTTAATGTACAAGGAAATAAATGTGCAAGCGATTTTTCAATGTTACTTATTCTTTCAAAAATATATATTTTTAATAACCTTGATTTCCGGGTTTCCACGGTAACCTAACCCCTTAACTTCAATTTACAACGAAGGTTTTCGAGAAATTCTAAATATTGACCGAATTGTGACGATTTTTGTGAACGGTCAGATCGCCCACTGCACCACGACGAATAACCCGCCCCCCATTTACCCTTTTTTGCATTTCTCTCGAAACTTTTTTTTCTGAAACAATGCAGGTCGTATTTCAAAATCTATTCGACCGATTTACTTCAAATTTGGACAAAGCAAAGTTTAAAACATGTTCTATCTGACTTTTAAAATATCTTTATCCATTTGTTAATAAGTAATTTATCATTACTTATTATTATCATTACTTATCATTCTTATTAAGTTGCTTTGGGGTTGAAAATCAAACCCTTTTTTCTACAGATTGCCATTTTCGTAATTTTCAAAATAAAAAAAAGTTATTCGGCCATACGAAAGTTTTATTATCGTACCAAAAGTAATTCTTCAAATTGGCCATTTCAGATCCTCCTGGTTGCCCGGACTCCCTACATCGATTTGCCATGCAGCAACGGTGGCACTTAAAAAAATAATAACTTTATTGTTTATCAATATTTCTTAATGAGAAAATCTGCAGATATCACACAAAGTGAAACTATTTCATGGCATTGAAAATGTAATCAGACCATTCGGGTAATAAAAAACAGGTACGTGTAAAAAATATGAGTTGGTTTTTATTATTTTTCGAAGAATATTGATACATTGAGGTGTATAGTTGGGTTTGTTTCGATTTATTTGTGATTGTTTCGATTTGTTTTGGGTTTGTTTCAGTTTGTTCGGGATTGTTTCAATTTGTTTTGGATCTGTTTGAGCTTGTCTGATTGTTGGGGTTAGTTTGGTTTAGTTTGTATAGTAATTGTTAGATAATTTATGTAATATATTTGTAACATAAGTTGTAATATCATATTGAAATTAATAACAAGATTAGAAGAGGATGGGGCGAGGGCATTCGGCATGTCGCAGCTCCCCCCACTCTACTGCAACACAGTGGGAGTGGAGTGGGGGTAGCGTTAGTTTCGTGTGACGTCCAAGAAACTCAGACTTCTGTACCCAGACTACCTCAACAAAAATATACAGTTCCAAAAGCATTTTCAATGCTGAATACTGAAGCTTGGCGAGGCTGTGTATTAAGGCGGGATATACATTTAGACGGGAACAAAATTAGCACTATTGAGGGATTTTTTGAACTAAAAAATAATTATTCCACAATGATCAAACTTTAGGTATACTTTAAGAGTATATTTAAGTATACAAAACCTTTTTTTTTCTAATTAATCCATCATCAAAATGACGGAGCTGTGGCAGAGTGTTACAGCAAGGTCGCCGCCGGAGTTGCGAATCGGCGTGCGGTCTAGCTTCCCGTAGACTTTGATTTGCAAAAAAGTTCAAACATTTTTTCAGTTAGAACATGTATAGTTTCTCCGTGATGGTAATTAAAATGAAAACATACAAATTTAAGAAAATGGCATGCATTTACAAAAAAATCAACATTTCCCGCAACATTTCTGTAAAATGTGGATTAAAAAAGTAGTTTTTTTCCAATTTTTCAAAAACATGTCTCGTCAAGTAGAAGGTACAAATATTATCAATATTTCTGCCAAGTTTCAACTCATTAGGCTTAATAGTTGTTGTAAATTTATATCCCGCCTTAATAGTGTGTAAAATCCCGACCTCGCCATCCCAATACTCTCATTAGAGAAAAATATTGAAAATCGACCTGTTTTTCGGACCTAAGCTTTTACAGGCCCATTAAGGGGGGAGATACCTTTAGGCGAGGAAAAAATTTGATGATTTTCATGATTTTTTTGCAAAAGGAAAGATTGTTCCACCATTTTTGAGACTTACGGTATCTTTTATTACTCATTTTGGCTGCATCATAATATTTTTGTTTTATTCGTCTTTAAACATGGCAGAGGTATGGCACGGTCTTCTAAACTGCATTTTCAAAACGGTCGTGACGTATAGCTAAAAAAAAATAATCGACCGGTTGTGATGAAATTTGGTATACATCGTTCTAACCTTATTGTCTAAAACGTGACACCAAATGTTTTTGAATTTTTTTTAAGTATTTTTTATTGCAAAATGCAGCCATTTTTTCGGAAAATACAATCTTTTGTTTCAAAGCGTACTATTTAATCGGTTTTCAACATTTTCCACTTTTTTTTGGTTCATATTCTGCGTATGAGTGTTAATTAAAGAAAAAGCTTTGTTGGTCATGCCATCTGACAACATTCACCGTAACCCGTTCAGAAGACCGTGCCGTACCTCCGCCATTTTTAAAGATTAATAAAAGAAAAAAATACCACGTAACAGCCAAAAAGTAATGAAACATACCCTAAGAATAAAAAATGTTGAAGAAATCTTTCCTTTAAGGGGCTCTACCAGTGTGAACGCTGAAATTTTGGGTGATTTTCGGGAATTTTTTGGAAGAAATGTACTCAATTAAATGTTTCGGAAAATTAAGAATATATTTGGCTACATTTGACCTATATTATATAATTTTTTCATATAAAAATATTGAGATCCAAGCGACTTATGCGCTGCTTTCGGAGGCGCCAAAAAAAAAGTTCCTCCACTGCTGACGTGATTCCGGCCGATTGAGTAGCTGAAACCGAAAAAGGAAAAAATGCCGTTAAACTCGACGGTATTTCCTGTACAATGACGTAGGATTTTCGAAAAATATCAAAATCTAACAAAATGGCGTAGTTATGAATAAAGTCTGTTTTCATGCCTATAAAATGGTCGTTTTTTTCAATGCCAAATCGTCAGTTTTCATCCAATCAAAAATATCCTACGTTATTGTAGAGTAAATATATTCAAGAGTACTCAGTTCAAATTTCAAGTCAATCGGATAATTGCTCTTTGAGTTACAATGTCAGCAAATTTGAAAAAATTCATTTCGAGAAAAACGCGTTTAAAGATTTAACTATCGATTTTTGCAAGATAAAACTATAGAGATCCGGCCGTGAAATTTTTACAGGATATGCTTGAAAGTATAAACTGTGGAAAAGGGCAAAAAAATGGATTTTTTTAAAGTGTCACGCTGGTATAGCCCCTTAATTGAATTCGGTAACCCTCCGCAAGTATCAACAGGAAATGGAAATCGTGTTGTGATAAATTTAGTGAAGCAGTGCAAGGGATGGTATCGTAAAAGCCCGCAAGGGTATAAAAAGCAACGTTGGAAATAAATAGAATCCAATATGTCGACTATTCTGGCAGTACAATCGATAAGACTTCCGGAGTCGGTTTTTTGTTTCCACCGGAGTTTAAAAATTCTCCAAATTCTCCTCCACTTTCCACGGCATTCTACTTTCCGTTTTTTTTTTCCATGTCGACGTCGACCAAACCACCCTAGTGTGTTTTTACTTCCGCTTCAATTTTTATTCCATCAATTCTCGTTCGTCGGGAAAACTCGGATCTAGAAACAAATATGGCGGCGTTCGTATTTTCGAGTCGCCACTGGTCGAACATCACGGGGTATTGGAAATGGTCATCGTTTAATTTCGTCGACTCGACGCGGACTAGTAAATCGTATTAACTACGTCCATTGCCACGTGGCTGTGCGTCAGCTCGTAGTCACTTTTCCTACGACCATCAAACTTTTCAAGCGAAAAAAAACCGTGTAGGTTACGATTCTCGCTGAATACGCCGTCGGATGTGTTCCGTTTGTTCACAAAGTGCTCGCGAAATTCGACGATAAACGCGATCTATATTTGGCAATGTGAAATAAAGCTCGTCGTGGTTTTTGAGGTTAATTTAACGAGCGCGTTTACTAAACTAACTATTTTCGCCGAGGGCGATAAAATCGGCGAGCGCTAACATCGGAATATCTCTTCCTCTAGCTCTCTCCCGCTGTCTGTTTCTGTCTCCCTCCCTCGCCCCTCTTCTCTCGCTAGCTCTCCTTCCCTCTCTTGCCCCATCGTTTTATCATCCTTTCGCTACATCACCATCCCACCCCGTCGGCTGTGGCGAACTTTTATGATTTTCGACTACGCGTTTGTGTGTGTACGTGTGTTTGTACGTGACGATAAATTCATTTCACGACCGGATCACTTTCCCAGCTACGAGATTACGGACTGACGCGAGGATTTCGGAAAAAAACGCTACGCTGTGTAGACGCTGTAATTCGCATATAAAATTTATTTGACATATCCTTGCGCTACAGTCTCTTAAATTGTTTTTTTTTTATGTAACGAAATTTTTCTATTCATCATTTTTCTATTCTATCATTTATCATACGAGGAAATGATAGAAGAATCCTGGACACAACTTTTTGCTCTAGTGAACGAGATCTAACGTTTGTGAATTATGCTAGCGGAGAAAAAGTCTGTTTCCGTCTTGTAAGACGATAAAATGGGCCTCCGCGGTCCCTCGAACGCCTATCCACCGATCTATTGTCTTTTTATGATTTTTCATTAAAATTTATCAGTACAAATCTGGCCCAGTTTTTCTGTTTTTCTTTACGTTCCATTGTTTATTCTTTTTTTTTAACTTGTCTAAAGAAAAAGGCGTTGGGAGCATTGTGCCGTCTAGTCTTATTCGTTCATGCTTTGGATTCGAGTTCCGCGCTACCTGTCGATATATACGCGAACTTCTCGCAACTGAAATCTTGAAATTGCATTCTACCGATAAAGTCACTTTCTCAGTTACGATGTAGTATATTTTATTCCGTTTATTTTAATCTACGCTGGGACCTTCATAGACACTTCGCGTGCGACTAATATCAATTTTTATCTCTCGCACTCGTCTGAATAGTGCCTTCCATCCTTGTATTTCGCGTTCGCCGAAAGTTTCTTGGACGACGCGCGTCTTGACATCCAGCGGCGGAACGAGGCGGTTCGTAGCCACGTGCTGTAAAGCCGGATTTGAATCGCGACGAATTTTCATCGGCGTCTTAAGAGGGAATGATACCTCATGGCGGTCGGTATGGTAGAACAATTATAGATTCCCAAAAATCTCGAAAACGGCTCTTCAGATCCCGTCGAAACTTTGCCAAACGTCGTCAAATAGATAGACGAACAGCTGTCTTCTCCTCAAATTTTCTGAATTTGAAGAAAAAAATGTAGATTGGCTTATCATAAACCAATCTAGTTTTTTTTTCTCAAATTCAGAAAATTTGAGGGGAAGACAGCTGTTCGTCTATCTATTTGACGTCGTTTGGCAAAGTTTCGACGGGATCTGAAGAGCCGTTTTCGAGATTTTTGGGAATCTATAATTGTTCTACCATACCGACCGCGATGAGGTATCATTCCCTCTTAAGAGGGGAGATACTTTTAGGCGAGGAAAAAATTGCTAATTTTCATGTTTTTTTTCAAGCAAAGATTTCTTCACCACTTTTCAGACAGGGTATGTTTTATTACTACATTTGGCTGTTACATCGTATTTTTTAAAATTAATCTTTAAAAATGGCGGAGGCATGGCACGTCTTCTAAACGGGTTGCGGCGGATGTTGTCAGATGGCGTGACACCCAGCGTCAGCGGGATTAATCTGAAAAAAACCAACGGAGACTTTTTCTTTCAATAACACTCATACGCAGAATATGAACCAAAAAAAAGTGAGAAATATTTGAAATCGATGAAATGGTACGCTTTAAAACGAAAAGTTTGAATTTACCAAAAAAAACATTTAGGATCGTGTTTTAAACGATAAAGTGAAAAAGATTTACACCTAATTTTACCAGAATCGGTCGATTAGTTTTTCTAGCTATACGTCACGACAGTTTTGAAAATTCAGTTTAGAATACCGTGCCATATTTCCGCCATTTTCGAAGATTAATTTTCAAAAATACCATATAACAGCTAAAAGTAGTAATAAAACATACCCCAATTCGCAAAAATGGTGGAGGATTCTTTCTATTTAAAATAATAAAGAAAATTAGCAAATGTTGTTCCTCGCCCAAAGATATCTTCCCCCTTAAGGCGATATAACATACCGACCGAGCCGCGATCAGTGAGAAAGAGATTGCCGAATATTCGCTGTCGAGTTTTTTGTCCGTAATTTTCATACACTTTTAAAAAATACGATAAGGATAATGGAAATCCGAATGGAAGGCGATTAAATATTAAATATTAAGAAAAAAACTTGAGAATTATTGTGTACTCTGTGAAGAAGCCGAATGGAATTATTCTTTTTTTTCCGAAACAACGTTGAAGGAGGAAACTTCGTACGAGAACATTGCCGGACGTGTTTCACGGTCTAAGTGGCAAATTTCGATAATAAAAAAGACAAATCTCGAAATAAAAATATTAAAATATTGCCCAAAAACAATATTTTCATTTGACCCGACGAACCCAAACGCAAACTGTTGCATCTAAGTTCCAACGGAAAGGACCAATCGGAATGCTCCATTCCCATGACAGTTGACCAAATATAGGACTACCGTATCAAAAATATCGACAAATATCAGGAATAGTACGATAAAATCAGATTTCTTTTTATTTCAGAAGAGTAATTAATAATGATACATGAAAATTACATTTTCATCGTCATTAGTTCGCCGAAAAGTCGCTCGCATGACCCGAATTTTTCGAAATTCCGGTTATCACAGTGCGAAATAGCACGACTGTCATGGCCTTTTCCTGTTCACGCTTGTTCCGACGAAGACGTGAGCTTACGTTATAGGGTAAGGATTTATAGTCGAGGCTTCGTAAAAGAGTATCGAACGACGGTCGGTTAGTGCTTTAGGCTGATCACGGAACTTCCCTGACACGAGAGTGTTCCGAACTAGCGTATTATTAATTTCCTTCGTGACATCGAATTCGTATCCTCGATGCATGTGTGTGACCCGCGTGGCCACATGCTCTTACAACATTGTTTTCTCTCCCAACGTTCAGTGAATCTCAATCGGATCCCTGATGTAACAAAATCCCTGCGTAGCGCATTTCCGGTTTAACAATAACTCAAATATATTCATTTTCACGCACGTGCTTTTTCTATTCGCGAGTGTTGGGAACGTGCCCGCGAGAACTAACCCCATTTTGAACCCTTTTTTTGTTCGTTATCTCTCGAAAGCAAGAGCGTCGATTCTTTGTATCGCTCGAAGATGGGAGCGAGCCACGGAGAGTTTCGCCCGCGACAGTCAAGCTCCAACCTAACCCTACTTTTTTAACACTGATTTTGTTCCGCCGCAGGTGAACCATGGCGGAAGAAACATTCGACGATGTGGTGATAAGCAACATGGAGACGGAGCCGGCAGCGTTGTCCGCCTCGGAGCTGCCCGAGATAAAATTGTTCGGTCGGTGGAACTGCGAAGATGTACAGGTCGGCGATATGTCCCTCCAGGATTACATAGCGGTGAAAGAGAAGAACGCCAAGTATCTTCCTCACTCGGCTGGACGTTACGCGGCAAAACGCTTCCGCAAAGCTCAGTGTCCCATCGTCGAGCGTCTTACCAATTCGCTCATGATGCACGGACGCAACAACGGCAAAAAACTCATGGCCGTCAGGATCGTCAAGCACGCCTTTGAAATCATTCACCTGCTCACTGCCGAGAATCCCCTACAGGTAGTTACTCCACTTGACATTTTTGCTCCAAAGATCTACGAAAAGCGATTGGCTTTCGGCCGTGGACATTCTCGGTTGTGAAAGAAATAGAAACTGCGCAAAGTGTATCCGATAATCGAGGGGGTCGAAGTATCAGCCGTGAATGGTCGGGAATAATGGCTTTTTACTCTGATGTTGATACGTCTGAGAAAACTTCAACTGTGAAGAGTCCAAGTTACGCAACGTCGTTTCCGGGACAAAAAATATTGAAGTTTCGGCACTTGGAATATATCTTGAGATATATATATAATATATCTTGCTATGACCTTCATGTTAAAAGAGTAACTCGCGATTCTCCATGCAAAACTACTGCATAGACTTGATTCAATGAGGTAGACACCTTTGGGAGAGGAAAAAATTGCTGACTCATGACTTTTTATTTAGCGCGTAGGGGTTTCAGCGTGAAGAAAAAAACACTTGCGAATTTTTTCCATCTATATGGATAGAGTAAATTTATTGAAACCTTTTGTACATTGTTGAGTGTCATTTCAAGAATATTCCGTGAAATTTGTACGCGAAAATATCCACAAACACGTCGGTGACAAAGCTTTTCCAAGAACGCCTTTGGAAAAACACGATTTGCGGTGTTCACTGTATCTCAGCTAGAAATGATCTGAAATCAAGTAGCATTAAAATTTAGTCGAAGTATCATCAAATCCTGCCCCCAACGGTCTTTGATAATTTTTGTTTTCATTTCTAAATTTCTTGGTGGTCATGTAAAGTGAAAGTGCTATTTTTCACGAAAAATTCCGCCATTTTGGGGGTGGAGAACCCCCTCAATGTAAAAAAAATCTCAAACTAACCGTTGGGGGGAGGTATTTTATATGTAGACAGTGTGTACCAAGTTTGAAATAAATCGGTCATATAGTTTTCAAATGGCAGCGAACATGGACTTTGAAAAAGTGGTTTCGAGAAAAACGCGTTTGAAGTTTAGAGAAGTCGGAGTTACAGTGTTAGAGGAGCGGGACTAAATAGTCAATAACTTCGATAGTTTTGCTCTGGTTGGCTTGAAATTTTGAGATTATATTCTTGAAATGTTTAACTATAGGAAAAGACAAAAAAATCAATTTTTCAAAAGTGCAAACCCCTACCCTCCCCTTAAAGAAATATTTCTTCACTATCTTTGAGACTTAGGGTATGTTTTTTTACTACTTTTGGCTATGGTATGGTATTATTTTTATGGATGCGTCGGCAGGATTAATCTGAACAAAAAAACCAATGAAGATTTATCTTTCAACACTCATACGCAGAATATGAACCAAAAAAAAGTGAGAAATGGTGAAAATCGATGAGATCGTACGCTTCGAAACAAAAAGATTGATATTGTCGAAAAAAGTGGCTACATTTAGGAATTAAAAAAACAATTAGCGTCATTTTTTAGACAATGTGGTTAGGGAGGTATTCAACAAATTTCATCAGAATCGGTCGATTAGTTTTTTAACTATATGTTTCGCCAGTTTTGAAAATGCAGTTTAGAAGGCCCTAGTGCCATACCTCCGCCATTTTCACAGATTAATAAAAAAAAAAATCATATCATGTAACGCCAAAAGTAGTAATAAAACATACCCTAAGTCTCAAAAATGGAGAAAAAATCTTTCCTTTAAAAAAAATTATGAAAGCCAGCAAATTTTTTCCCCGCCTAAAGATATTTCCCCTCTGAAACTTTCCCTTTCCTCGAATACGATGCAGTAGAACTTCTGGAAATTGCACTTCTACTCGGCATATTTACGTCTGAAACAATACATTAAGGGGAGGTACCTGAGTAAACGGCGAAAAAAACAGGTAAACTTCGGGAATTTGTATCTCAAAAACTAATGTTTCGATTGGATCCGGGTTTTTTTCGAACGAGAAAAACTATCGAAGAATATTGTATCCAAATTTGGATAAAATCGGACAAGCCGTTTTCGAGATACATCTGGCACCGACTTTGAAAACTATGTTTCGAGATAATCGCGTTTGAATCGCGTCCAGTCAATGAATTTATTTAAAAAAATTCCTAAACATACCTCAATGTACATATTTTCCAATTTAAAAAAACCCGGATCCAATCGACACATTAGCTTTTGCGATAAAAATTCCCGAAGCTTACCAGTTTTTCTCGCCGTTTACGCAGGTACCTCCCCTTAATATTCCGTAACGTTTATCGGCGAAGCACTTGACCCTAGTCAATAACAAATGTTGATATAAGGACACGAAGGCTAGTAGGGCCGAAAGTACTTTCGAATTTACGTTCGATTTAAAAAAAAAAGCTATTTTCGCAATTGAATGTGAATGTGTTGCTACAATTATTGAAGCATTCAGGAAGCCCGTTGGGTTTTTTTATTTTTCAAGTCGTGTATGCATAATATACGATGTTCGGATATTATGCCAATGCAATATTTATCCGTACAGAAAAAACGTATCAATGTGATATAAGAAAACAAGCTAGAATCCTTTTAGCCTAATAATGATACAAAACATTTGGGAACTTGATATAATTCACATATTTCAAGTGTAATTTCCACATTCACCATTCTTCAAACTTACAGTTAATTGATATACTTATATAAGATTTAATATTTGAGGAGCTAGCGAACAAAACCGAACTTGTCCAAACTACGTCATTTTTTTCTTTTTTCTTGTTTTTCAAGCACATTTATTAGCTCCCGAAATATTTCGAGTCAAATCCGACACTAAACACCTCAAAATTCGTTCAAAACTGCCTTTGCAAGCGAAAGGGCAGTTTTTAGGCACAAAAATAAATAAAATATAACAAATTTAACGTGGTGTGGACAAGTCCAGTTTGCCAGCTCCTCATTTATTAGTAGTACATTTCCTTAATATATTTTGTGTACGCCTTAAAATTTTTTTGAACAATCGTCCACACATCTTGTTAATAGTAGAGTCGAACCTCGATACGACGAAGATTTGTCCATTCCCTTCCGATAGACACCCGACGCCTTGATACAACGGCATAATAATATACATTAGGCTCCAATAGCTAAATGCTTGTAAAAATTGCTCTAATTTGAACCAGTATTTCTTCAAAAAATATCCCTATATTTATAGTACTAATATATATATTTTTTTTAAAGAACGTTTTAAGGTACATGATTTCGCTATAACGAAACCTTAATATAACAAAAACTCGATATAACGTACTTCCCTAGAGATTCGTTATATCGAGGTCCGACTGTAGTACGGTTTTTAAGGGGCCAGTCCACTTTGGAGCCACGAAAAAGGCTATTTTCGTGATTTTTTAAAAGGATTTTATAAAATATATGAATATAAAAGTTGTTGGGCTTGATAAATAAAGTCTTGAAATACATTTTTTTTAAATTTTAATTTATTTCAATTAATTTTTAAGTACAAAAACTATAGTTTACCGTAACGCCTCACAAATAAGTGGGTAGGTAGCTCGATCACAACTCGACAACGGCTTGTCTGAAAAAAAAATCAAAGTCCATTAGAGTCAGTATGACACCAGCTTCAAAACGACCCTCGGATATAAAGTTTTATCAAAAAATAAAAAAATGGCAGATGAAAAACAAAAAAAAGTAAAAAAACGCGTTTTTTCGCAGTTTTTCGCAAAAAAAAGAGTAAAAATCCAAATTTTAAAATCATTGAGGATCATCTTGTTGCGAATCATGTTTACAATATGTGGTTCAAATTCAAGAGAATCGGTTCATTGGTTTTAGAGATCCGATGGAGCTAGATTTTGAAAACGTTGTTCCGAGAAAAACGCGTTCGAAGTTTATACTATGAAAAACTCTTACCTAAACTCAATCGGCAATTCCCGCACCGTACAAAATCCCTTCTGATTGCTCATCATCGTCAATTTCTTCAAGTCTTGCTTGCTTTCAATTTTTTGAAATTTTCAAAGTGGACTGGCCCCTTAATGTACAATTCTTCTGATTTTTTTTTCTTTACGTTTTTTTAATCTAGTTTTCATATCCCAGACACTGATTAAACAGTAGCTCAGATAATATTCAACCCTCGCTTTACAAAGAACAGTCCCTAGGACCACAGTGCGAAGTGCAAAATTCAGATTTTTTGCGTTTCTGCACCTTCTTTCTTTTTCTTAACCTTTTTTTATATCTTTGAGGTCCTTAAGGCCTTATATACGCGATATCGCCGATTTTCGAAGGTACTTTTCTAGATGCGGTTAAAAAAATGACACATATTGACAACATTTTTTTACAAATCATTTATGCACATGGTTGAGTATATGTAAAAAAAAACCAGAAATATCAACAAATGGCGGAGATATAACGTAACAAAGCAATGTATTTTTTTTGCGCGCGTGTTGATGGTGAAGTTCTCGGCATCGATGTGGGTGTCTGAAAAAAATGAACATATTTATAATTGCATAATGAATGTATCTTCACTGTGAACCAACAATATTATTTTAAAAAATTATTATAATAAAAATTCGAAACTTGAATTTTTTTCACTCAATTTTCTGTCGGTATTTCATTTTTTATATATTTTTGTGTCATTGAAATTTTTGTTTCTGTGCTTCACACGATAGGTGATGATACTAAGAATATGTTGTGAAAATTTCAAAGCGATCTGAACCTTCGTTCAACAGTTCGAACTTTCACAAGGTTCAAAACAGTGAATCGTGGAAAAACGGCTTTGAAGTTGGCGGTCGGGCGCGCCGCGCGGTATCTATTATAAATGCAATCTTACTTCATTTAACAGCGTTACCGAATTTTCCAATTCTGTAAAGCTTAAAATATTCCGAACCGTTCAGGCTAATGGAATCAAAAATAATTAAAAAATGAATTTTTTTGACATTTTTCGCATATATAAGCCCTTAAGTCAATCGACTGTTCAAGGTACGGGCCTGTTTTTTGAGCGATACCCGATCGAACGAGACAAAAAGCAATATGTGGTATTTAGGAGCAGTTGCGAGGAAAAATCAGAATGAGGTCCTCGAGACCCTGATGTGTGAAGCACGTAAACACAAATAAGTGTAATGAACTAGGCGTAATCTCCATATCTGTAAAGTACTTAATATTAGTGGATTTTTCAATTATTATTATTTACAGTGATGTAAAATATTGAATTCTCATTATGTCGATATCGAAATAAGAATGACTTCAACATTTTACTCGTTGCTAATATTTCGCGAACAATTTTCCAGATTCTGGTCACGGCGATCATTAATTCCGGACCCCGTGAAGATTCGACGCGTATCGGTCGGGCGGGTACGGTGCGCCGTCAGGCGGTCGACGTTTCGCCGCTGCGTCGCGTCAATCAGGCCATTTGGCTGTTGTGCACGGGCGCCCGCGAGGCTGCCTTCCGCAACATCAAAACGATCGCCGAGTGCCTCGCCGACGAGCTCATCAACGCCGCCAAGGGCTCATCGAACTCTTACGCGATCAAAAAGAAGGACGAACTCGAGCGTGTCGCCAAGTCCAACCGATAAAAACTTTTCGTTCTCGCATTAATAAACAAAACCGACAAAAACATTACATGTTCGATTATGTAAACTTGCTTTTACCCGATTCTTCACCCTCGATCAGGGCTTCTTTTCCGGCTGACGGAACTCGTCGATCGCACTCGCGGATCGTTCACTCACAGAGTTAAGGCGGGATATGCATTTAGACAGGAAGAAAATAAGCAATATGGAGGCATTTTGAAAACTAATGAACAATTATTCTACAATTATCAAACTTTAGGTATACTTTAATAGTATATTCAGGTATACGAAACAATTTTTAAAAATTATTTCATCATCAAAATGGCGGAGCTGGCAGAGTGTTACAGCAAGGGTGCCGCGGCAGTTGCAAATCGGCGTGCAGTCTAGCTTCCCGTAGACTTCGATTTGCGAAAAAGTTCAAACATTTTTTCAGTTAGAACATGTATAATTTCTATGTAACGGTAATTAAAATGAAGAAAATGCACATTTGAGAAAATGGCACGCATTTACAAAAAAAAATCATCATTTCACGCAACTCTTTAAAATGTGGATTAAAAAAGTCGTTTTTTTTTTCAATCTTTCAAAAACATTTCTCGTCAAGTAAAAGGTGCGAATATTATCAATATTTCTACCGAGTTTCAACTCAATCGACTTAATAGTTTTTGAGTAATCCTGCATGCCAATTTCGATAATGCAGTTTCGAGAAAAACGCGTTTGAAGTTCACGCCCGCTCCGAATCCGAGCGGTGAGGCACAGCGTTGACGAGCTGTAACGTTTGCGTTTTTCGAATTTCGATTTGAAACTTTGGAAAAATATTCTTCCTATATAGTTCTATCGTTTAAAGAAAAAAAAAGATGGATTTTTTTTATCGTTGTAAATTGTATATCCCGCCGTAACAATAAAAAATGGTTGCTCGGTTTGGTAGGAAAATTGAGAATTTTAACCATTTTTTCGCAATGCGCCATCATCGTGCAACGCTGTTTTGTTTTTTGGAAAAGTATTTGCTACACTCCGCCTGCAAAACTAAGAAAACTGGAAGTCAGTCGATTTCGAAAAATTCAATGCTCTGCAAAATCGCCTTGCCTGTAGATATGTAAAGCAATGTTATGTTCATACTTATCACGTTTTCTATGAATATAAAAAGGTTTTACAGATAGTTTTGTTGAAATGATTGATTAGTAAAAAAAACTTCGTTCTCAAAAAGAAACTACATAGTCTTCCAATAAAAAACTTCTAGATCGTTGTCCAAAAAAAATTGTCTGTATAATTTTTATGAAACGTTTCTAGATAGTATTTTTTTAAAATTTCGTAGATAGTTTTCAAAAAACTTCTATATAGTTTAGGAAAAAACTTTTCTATATCATTTTTATTAAACTTTTCTTCATAGTTCAATATTGAGGATCGCGTCACTACAGAAAGGCAAAAATAGTTCAATAACGATGAAGGCTAATAGGACCGTTTTTCTTTTGGTATTCATTGACGAGCTTCTTACGAACGCCGAAGGTCATCGCGCGCCATTGTCCTTTTAAGGGGAGGGTAGGGGTTTCAGCGTGAAAAAAAACACTGGCGAATTTTTTTCATCTACATGGATAGAGTAAATTTATTCAAACCTTTTATACATTGTTAAGTGTCATTTCAAGAACATTCCGTGAAATTTGTGCGCGAAAATATCCACAAACAAGCCGGTGACAAAACTTTTCCAAGAACGCCTTTGGAAAAACACGATTTGCGGTGTTCACTGTATCTCAGCTAGAAATTATCTGAAATCAAGTACCATTAAAATTTAGTCGAAGTATCATCAATTCCTTCCCCCAACGGTCTTTGATAATTTTTTTTTTTTTTTCATTTCTAAACTTTTGGTGGTCATGTAAAGTGAAAAGTGCGATTTTTCACGAAAAATTCCGCCATTTTGGGGGTGGAAAATTCGTTCAATATAAAAAATTTCAAACTAACCGTTGGGGGGAGGTATTTTATATGTAGAAAGTGTGTACCAAGTTTGGAATAAATCGGTCATGTACTACTGTGTCCAAAAAATAAGGTGACATTTGAATTTAAACTGCGCGCGTCGAAGAATTTGGAGAATTATTTTTTTTTTAGGTTGGTAGTACTGTCAGTGACATCTATGTCAAATTTACATGTCAAAATAATCATTAGTGTTTGAGATACGCGTCGTTTTGTGAGCCGCTAAAAGTGAGTTTTTCGTTTTTTGCGATGTCGAAATTTGTTGAGCAAAGAATTTGCATTAAATTTTGTTTGCGGAATCAATTTTCTGCTGCGGATATGTTTTGCCAAAAACTCAACCCATATCGTTTCGCAACCACCGTATTCACCTGATCTGGCGCCGTGCGACTTCTGGCTGTTCAGCAAGCTCAAAAGATCGCTCCGGGGACACCGTTTTGATACGATAAAGGAGATTCAAGCCGCAGCGAAGACGGAACTGAAGGCCATCCCGGAAAGTGACTACAATCAGTGTTTCGAAGATTGGAAAATCCGTTGGCATAAGCGCATTGCATCGGGAGGGGATTACTCTGAAGGGGATGAAATTGATTTGGAAAAATAAATAAAGAATTTTCGAAATAAATACAATGTCACCTTATTTTTTGGACACAGTAGTAGTTTTCAAATGGCAGTGAATACGGACTTTGAAAAGGTGGATTCGAGAAAAACGCGTTTGAAGTTTAGAGAAGTCGGAGCTACAGTGTTAGAGGAGCGGAACTAAATAGTCAATAACTTCGAGAGTTTTGCTCTGATTGACTTGAAATTTCGGGATTATATTCTTGAAATGTTTAACTATAAGAAAAGACAAAAAAAATCGATTTTGCAAAAGTGCAGACCCCTACCCTCCCCTTAAGGCCTTGCATCTGTGTTGCTCACCGAAAAATGACGGGATTATTTTTTGAAAATACCAAAACAGCGGTCGAAATTTCTACATGTGTTGAGGTATGCAAAAAATAAATTTTATGAAAACATATACATAATGGCGTCTCAGTCGTAGCTACACTAAGATCGTTTTTTCGTCACTCTGCGGGAGGACGCAGAACTTTTATGGATCAGCACCTGGAACAAAAAAAAGTGTTGCTAGACAAGTACACATTTGTTTGAAAAAATATGGTATTCCGGCAAAATGGCAACATTTTTATTTAGAAACAATCGACCTTGATTTGTTTATACATACAAGTATTGTTGATTAATCGTAAAAATCGCGTGTACTTTAGGGAATTTGTCTAAGCCACAGTTAAAATTTCAAGTCGGATGAAAACTGCCCGAATTATGCATTCTTCCGATTTGAAAAACGTGGTTTCGAAAAAAACGCGTTTAAAGCGTCAATACCGATTTGGAAGCTACGGTCCACGCGATGGAACTGAATCGAGCTTTAAATAAAAATTAAAAAATGCGTACCATTCCTTTTGTAGATAATTCTCATGATGTTTATACATCATTTAAGCCAATACAAAAGACGGTCAACATTTTTTTCTGCTAAAATGTAACGCCTTAAGGCCATGTGTCACACCGACCGAGCGGCCATGAGAACGAGAGAGAAAGCTGATTTGCAGATTCCCAGTGTTCTCCGAAACGGTTGATTCTTCGGGAAAAAGAGAAGAAACATCTTCCGCTCTGTTGAATGACGAACAACGTCTTTCTCTTCGTTTGCGCGGAATTGTGGTCCGTCTAGGAGAAAACTTGGCCGCAGGATTTTTACCGACTGGGCGAGTCAGCCATGCCCTCAAGGACACGTCACACTTCTGGTCGATAAAAATCTAACGGCCAAACTTCGCGCCGACTAAGGTCGTGTTTGTTGGGTCTTACCATTTTGACTGCGCATGCGCATAATGATGCGCACGTTTTATTGCGCAGTTGCGCGTTGCGCATCATTATGCACATGCGCACTTGTTCATATCAAAATGATGAGACCCAACGAACACGACCTAAGACATGAACCTTGTTAGTCTTTCAACACAGCGGAAGGTGCTCATTTTTTCCGAAATAGCCAATGAGCACTGGGAATCTGCAAATCAGCTATCCCTCTCGCACTCATGGCCGCCGGTACGTATGACACTTTGCTTCGATTCGAGCTTGATGAAACGAATGTACAGACATTACAATTTTACAATTTCAGTAAGATTTGTACGCTAATAAGATACGAAAAAAAATTGTAAGTCGCGTAAGCAATTTACTTGAGGGGTGAGATGCAGTCAGAGGCGTGAAAAAACGAGCATTTTCAATAATTTTTTGTTTATAGTAATTGGGTTTGTTTTACAAAAGTGATTAAACAGACTTTTTATGTTATATTTCAACTTGACTTGTACAAATTTTCAAGGAAAAATATTGATTGTTTATAAAAATATCGCCATCTTTGTTGGATCCGCTTCGGCATGTCGTGCTTTGCGGTGACCATCATAAAATGTTACTGGATCATCTGAAATTAAAAAAAAAAACAAAAAAACCATTAGTTTAATAATACATCTAGTCCTTAAACGAAGTTTTTTTTTCAAAAATTAACAAAATGGCGACTTCCGACAGATAACTTTCGATTTTCGACCAAAAAATCGCGCGTTTATTGTTTTAAAAAAACAGAAATTTTCAACTGAAATTAAAATCCTTCGATGAAGGATTAGTTTTTAATGCTATCAATAAGCACACCAAATTTCATAAAAATTCATCTAGTCGTTTTTGAATTATAGTGGTCGCCGACTTGAAAAACATAGTTTCGAGAAAAACGCATTTAAAGTTTTTCGATGTGGATACGGTATTATATGTTCGTAAAATTTTGAGCTCGATGGATGAAGCCAAACTTTTTAATTATTTTTGAATTATTTAATGAGTTTTTAATGAATTTATTAATTATCAATGAATACTTTTGAATTACTTTGGGCAATTTTAAAACGAAAGTATTTTTTATAAAATTTTGCTAAAGTTCATCGTTTTTGAGTAATAAATTTTTGAAAATTTCTGAAAGAGTTTTCCAATTTTACACTTGATTTCCGTATAGAAATACTAATTAAAAAATTACTTACATAGAATCATCAATTCCTGACCCATACAATAGGGCTTCTGCCGATGTGGAAGCTTCCAAAATATCAATTTGTTGTCTTCGAAGCATTCTGCCTTCCCGGGTATTATCGTTTGCACGTTTGTCAGCCGCTACCTGCCATGGGGACCCGACGCCCCTTCACTAATTGTGGGATATCCCGGAGACTAATCATCGAATTGACTTAAAATTTTCATGGAATATTTACGAAACATCATACTTCAAGAAAATGTAAAAAAAATCGATTTGAAAACTCTGACTGCACCTCACCCCTTAAGGCCTTAGGCCACAGTAACGGACATAAAATCATGTGCGAATTTAACAATTTGTTTTCGTATGAAAGAGTGATTCACTCATAAAATTAATTACACATCTATTTAGTATGAGATTCAATCAAGATCAAGCTGTTAGAATTTTTTGATGTACAAAATGGCCGACTACTTGAAACTTCTCGAAACAGCTTTTTTCCAATTGGCGTGACAAATAGCTTCAACAATTTTCACTCGATTTACTTCAAATCTAAATGTTATTTTCCTAATTGCATTTCGCAGAGAAGTGCGTACGGAATTTCTGATTAATCGAAAACTTTTCATTTTATGAGCAGTTTATGAGCAGTTATAACAAAAATTTTCACTGAAAATTCATTTCTTCAGTTTAAATACCTACAACTTCTGAATAAAACAATCTTTTTTTAATTCCGTACGTACTTCCCTAGGTATTCTAATGTAGATTGACGAGAATTTTTGTTTTTTGTTCTAGGTAAAGAATTGTGGATGCTAAATATCACGCCGCGGAGCGCCTAAAAAAAGATAAAAGAAAATATTAGTAGTCGGCCATTTTGTACATCGAAAAAATTATATATATATTTTCTAACAGCTTGATATCTATACTAAATAGATGTGTAATTAATTATATAAGTGAATCACTTTTTCATACGAAAAGAAATTGTTAAATTCGCACATGATTTTATACCCGTTACTGTGGTCTAAGGCCTTAAGGCGAAGTAGAAGATCCACCACGTGACATATGAGTGCGAGAGAGATAGCTCAAATTTTCGAACAGAGATTTCTCGGAGATGTATAATATTTATGGCAAAAGGAAATCACGAAGCTCTGCGTCAGGGAATTCTCCAGAGCCTTATGCTTTGTTTTTCCTAAAAAAATGTAACCATCTATAAGAAAATTAGGTTGGAAAATTGTGAAGTTATGTTGATCTTGTACATGTCCTTAAGAGGGAATGACACCTCATCGCGGTCGGTATGGTAGAACAATTATAGATTCCCAAAAATCTCTGAAACGGCTCTTCAGATCCCGTCGAAACTTTGCCAAACGACGTCAAATAGATAGACGAAC